>CAUYQV010054159.1:0-130962 GCA_963574575.1 Galagoides demidoff
ACAATGATGGCTGCAACCAAAAAATGGCCGGGCGTCGTGGCAGCGCCTGTGGTCCCAGCTACTTGGGAGGCTGAGGCAGGAGACTCTCTTGAGCCCAGGAGTTGGAGGTTGCTATGAGCTGTGATGCCATGGCACTCTACCCAGGGGGATAGCTTGAGGCTCTGTCTCAAAAAAAAAAGAAAAGAAAAGAAAACATGGACAGCAATCTACAGGATGCTCTAAAGAAGACTAAAAAAGTAAAGAGATTTATTGTCTCGGTATAGGTCTAATTATCATATGAGTTGTGCTAATATTTTCTATCCCTGCACAGTAAGTAGCTGGGTTATCTGCCTTCAGGGAGTGGTCTTGAACGCACTGAAAACCAGTGTGGTGGTTTGAACACACTGAAAAATCTGTGTGGTGAGGTTTCAAAGAGCTTTATAGATAAAGCAGAATCCCTACTTGTTTATCTCTGAGGGCCAGTTGGAGACAACTGATTTGGCAATACACATGTATGTCTCACTCGATTTCTTTAAAATTTGTGTCGTAGAAAATTTTTGAAATGTGATTTTTTTTTTCCTTTTGGCATAAGGGGACTTTACCTAAAACAAAAACCTGAGTGAACAAAGGATTACAAATTAAGACTGTGGATTCATGCCCAAACAACAACAAAAAGCTGAAAAATAAAGGGCAGAAGGTGAGGTGGGAGTGGGGATGGGGAGGAAGGAGATTTTTTCATTCTTTACATTTTTTAAAAAAAATCCCAACATACATACACACACACACACACACGTGCAGGTGCACAGGTGCAATCAAAATTTGCCCCAAGTAGAAACATAGACACATAATCAGATACTCGGTTCACTCTTCTCTAAAGAAAAAGTAAAAGAAAAGGAAATGCAGGAGTTGAGGCTGCCTCTCTTAGACTTCCTTTCTGTGACATGTGTGCAAGGGGGTGACTGCAGGGCACATAATGCTGCCTCTGCAATCACACCTAAAGATAACCAAGACTTATTCATTGCATTAAGTAAAAGAGGAATGCAAATTATTTACTACTTCCATGAAGAGTAGAGTTTATTTCTCCCCTTGATTTTGATTTGGCCTAACAGATTCCTTGACTAATAGAAAGTGACAAAAGTGACATTTTGGGACTTTGAAGATTAGGTCATAAAAATCCTTACAGCTTTCTATGAGCCTCTTAGAATACTTTTCTTGAACTTAGCGTTGCCAACTGAGAAGCCCAAGACTCCCAGGCTGAAGAGGTCACATGTGGCTACTCCAGTCACTAGCCAGGCCAAGCAGCCTGGACCAACACATCTGGCACCGGAATACCACTGAAGGACTTCCTTTCATAGCACATGGAGTAGAAGAATCATTTACAAATTCTCAATACACAAAACCTTGATAAAAAAATAAATTTACGAAATTTTGTGGTAGCGTGTATATATCAATACTCACATAAGTACAAAGACGTATAAACAAGAATGTTCATTCGAGTCTTATCTGTAAAAATTGAAATCTGTGAACAATTTAAATTCCATTAATCAGGGACTAGTAAGAAATTTTTAGCAAACCCATACAAAAAAATTATGATGTATGTGGCTGTGAAGTGGTTGGGATAAACATTTATGGGAAATGAGACTCATGATATATGAAGTCAATAACATTAGAAGATGATAAATATTATATATAGTATCAGTGAACCTACACTGATAGTTTTAGATAAATTCATCCTTGTATCACAGACACGTGAGTACAAGTTTATATACAAAATTGTTACTGATTTTAGCATCACGGGAATGATTTTCTCTCTCTCTCTTTTTTTCTTTGCCAGTTTGTTTAGTGTTACTGTTTCCAGATAATTTTTTTTATTTTATTTACCTTGTTTAGGCAGTACATATGCATTAAGAAATTTTTGAAGTCAACAAAAAGTTAAAAAGAAAATGAAGTTTACAAGAGATGCTGCAACTCTATTATCCAAAATACCCCGTGAATTCTAGGCTAAAAATTTTATTTTAATGAAGCTCTAAAGTCGTATTGCTTTCCACCTGCATGCATTTGGGTTTTCCATATTTAATAATACAAACAATTTACAAATATATTAATTATTTTGCATTCTCCTTTCCAAGTTTCACTAAATGGACTTAGGACAATGGTGCCTTCCTCTGACCTTGGGTTCAGTGCCACAATTTCTCTTGGATTGATACTGATACTCATCAGCATGGTGAGGAAGCATCTTTATTTCTGTGTTTTAAAAACTAATACTAGGTAATGGATTTTGGATTTTGTTGTAGCCCTTTTGGGAAACCAATGGAAAAGATTATCATTATAATAATTTTCTTATTTAATTTGTCTCTGTGATAAATTTTGTCAGTAGACTTCTGAATGGTGAACAGGTTAAGTCTTGGATGAAAGACTATTTTGTTATAGTCTACTTAGAATTTTCTACTCCCACGTCATTAGGAATTGATACACACTTATTTTCTGTGTGTCTTCATCATTTTTTACTTCTAGAATAGTTCGTTTTTTAAAAACATAATGTAACAACTTTCCCTATTTAATTTATGATTGATTGATTGATTGTAATCTTCATCAGTTTTTATTTCTAGAATAGCTCTTTTTTAAAAAAACATAACTTTCCCTATTTAATTTATTTAATTTATGATTGAATTTGTATTTATGATTGTAATTGTATTTAGTATAAACATTTTCTGTGTATGAAACTTTCAAATAAGTCAAGTGTAAAAACATCTGTTTCTGAAGATGCTTCTCTGTGCTAAGTTTTTGACATTTTCAATTATTCTTTTGCTTTAAATTTTTTTCTTGTCAAATTCTTCTTGAATTAGTTTTGGCTATTGATTTATTTTCTTTAGAAACTTGTCCATTTTCTTGAGCTCATTAAGAATATTAGCATCGATTTGCTTAGAAAACTCTTATTTGAAAATATACCTTTTTCATGTTTTAAATAATTTATTCAGTTTTTTTCTACATAATTATTTTTAAAAGTCTCATGTTAATTATGTCTATTTCTTTGTCATATAATTATTTCTGCTGGAAGTACCATTAGTTCTTTCCAAAATATTTGGATTTTGCTTATTTGACTTCTAATTCCTCAAGTAAATCCTTAACAAATATTTTGTGTACTTTAAAAATATTGAAATATTTTTATTTCAGAGTAAATATTCATTTACTCTGAAGATAACTTTGGTTGAAGTTCACAAATCTTATGTGAATGTGTATCTTTTTCCCCCCATTCTGTTAATATTAACCTAGTTTTTCCCTTGACTGATAATTATCTACAAAAGTGCATATAAAGATTGTGGGCATCATGATCACTTAAATTTAAGAATAAAATCTAGAACTATTGACATATAGTGAGTATTTTTGTTTAACACAAGACATAAAAGAAAGTAATAATATTTGAGGGTCATATAGGTATTTTTGGAATAGAGCAAAAATTGTAAGTGTCTGCTGCCAGAGCAAATATGCATATGGAGAATTATAATCACATCATCTATTTTCCAGTGATTTCCAGTTCCAGCTGCCAAGAACTCTATTTCAATTTTTAAAATCTTTTATAAAGCAGTTTAAACTTAGTGGATTTTTAAAAACAATTCTCCCTGTGATGTACAAAGAACTTAGAACATCATTACAAATCTTAGGTTTTTTTTTTTTTAATCAAAGAAAATGATTGGTAAACCTGCTTGCTCATGTTTTGGATTTTTTTTAGTTTACTATCAGATATAAAGTACTGGAATTTCCCAGAAAATGTTGGCAATCAGTTTGCATAAAACAGTGGGATAACTTTTTTTTTTCTTTTACTTAATTATCTAAATAAATTTAGGGCAAATCCAGTTCAAGAGATGGACTTTTATTTTTTTCCTACTTCATAATTAGCCAGCAATTTCTCTTACAGAAGTACTGGCTTGTCATTTAAATGCCAAACATATGAATTTTAGTGCTTGGTCCCAAGAAGGATCTCTTCCCATCAGTAACATAATTAAGTTGATAAATTTTAAGAGCTATTTTTATATCAAATAATTGCACTTAAATATTTTCATAAGAACTGGATCCTGTCACAATTAATCTTTTTCTGCCTCTCTCTCTCTCTTTCGCTCTCTGTAAGCCTGAATGTATCAGTTATTCTACGCTTTCAGAAGCATTTTTGCTGACAAGTTAAAAGTTTATCAAGACTATTTTTCTGTTTACTCTGTTGAGGATTGAATGGTTATTTTACAGTAGCAAAAGCAAAATCTGAAAAGCACAGCAATTTTAAAAATTGACACTAACAGTATTTAAACAGTGTGGTTCCTTCCGTGTATTTCTAAACATCTCAATAGATGATTGTAAATTCATTGATTTGGTTATGAACCCTGGGGATCTTCTTATTTTATCTAGAAAGATATTGTAAAATTTTTCCCTAAGAACCAATTCAAGTATAAATTTTCTCTATGGTATGTGCATCCTAACAGCCCTTCACAGTCAGTGATATCATCAGCATTTCTTCCTTACTGATAGCTGAATTAAAAATCAAAAAAAGATAACCAAACTGTCAAATGCTACACATAAACTATGTATTTATAGAACTTATTTAATTCACTAATTTACTTAGAAAATGGAAATTAATACCCTGAACAATGCATAGACAAAAAATTTCCTATTTATTTGGTTTTACATGTAAATTAGTTTGTGGTGGTTCGAATACTATAGGATTTTGGACAGGCAGCTTAAATTTTTGAGCCTTGCCTTCCTCTTTTGTAAAAAATAAGCATAGGAACACACACTTTTCTGTGAGGAATAATACAATTATATGTGAAGAGTATCTTACTTGTATGTGGTAGGTATTCAGTAAGGTACTTAGAGGTTTTTCCACGTAAAACAAGAATTGTTTACAACTACAAAAATTATTGATCAAGGATTTTTGTCAAACTGAAAGCACACAAAAGCAATCTGATTTTCAAGGTAAAAATTGCTAGGCATATTAACCGTTCCTTGCATACATAATAAATACCCACAGATTTCATTTTATCATGATTAATTTTAAACAAGAAGTGGTAAAGTTAAGTGGTTCAGAGTACGTCTTTAAAACAGTGTAATTGAATCATTGCCAGCTGTTGATCAATTTTCAATTGTCAGTTGTAGTTTTCTCCAGACCTGGCTAATCATGGTAAGTCAGGGCCAGGAAGGACGCTTGAGAATACAGAGTGCTGGCCCCCACGTTAGACATGCTGAATAAGAATATGTATGTGCTTGGCCCAGAATTATGAATTATTTGGGGAAGGAGAATAATGTATTTAAGATTAGGAAATTTAGGGAAAAATTGAATGGAAAAATACATCCAAATAATAAAGTCATAGATATGAGTTAAGGATTTTAAAGGTTTTTAAAAAATAAATGTCCAAAATGGCAAGAATTCTTGTCCTAAATAACTTCATTCCGTTGGTCACTTTGTTCTGTTATTCAGGCTCACATTTTAAACCTGCAGGTTCCTCAGAAGTCCTTGCCTCTCTTTTAAACTAGATATTCCCTACACCATGACTGATGTTTTCTATAGGTAACGGTATTGTCAATACACGTTCTGAAAATTGCCTAAGTTAAAATAACACCTCTCCATCCTTAAATGAATGACAATTTGGGGTCTTAATGGTATATACATTGGGTAGTTGAAAGAAAACTTGAAAATGGTGACCTTGGCAGGAAAAAAAAAATTCTGTGACCTTCTAATAGAGTACAAGATTAGACCTTCCAAAATAGAATGTTGCTGCCTCTCCTTCTTGTCTTTTTCCAAATCGTCTGTATAATCTTTTAGTCAGTGACATAGAATCACAGCATTCCTGGATCATTCTGCTTCGAACATGGCCTCACACTGATAAAAGCTTTGTTCTTTTTTTAAAATCAAGAACTCTAAAAGTTATAATAATCCAACTTAAATTTAAAAAATCTTGAAAATACATGGTTTATGTGTACATTTTCAAACTAAATGTATGTGATATGCAAATATCCACAAACCCTCTTTTTTGTTATTTTAACTAATAACAAAATCTCAACCGAATATGGGCAATAAACAATGTGTAATCCATCTCTTATAAGTGTCATCTTAGTTCAACAATTCCATGATATATATTATTTCCTAGTGCTGGTCTCACCCCCACCAGAACATGGGAGGGGGTAGGAATGAGAGGAAAGTGAGGGAAGTCTTCTAGAGAGGAGCACCCACTTTAATGAAGGATTTTAGTCTTGGTGGTTGAGTAGATTTGATACGGAGATCGAGGAATAGTAGAGAGTGGCCTTGCCCAGAGTAAGATCAGGGCACTCACAGAGGCTAGCACTACGTGTAAAACACAACCTCCCATGTATGGGTTTCTGTTTTTTAAATTCATTTTATTTGTCTATACCAATTATGTTACATACAATACTGGTATATAATGAAGTACTAAAAAAATTATCTAAGCTGTTTTATATCTTGAGAGTTTAAATAGCTCTACAGTTTTAACCAACCAAAAATCACTATGATCAAAATTAGTGTCTAATGTTGAAAGTTGAAATAATAGCATTCTCTAATTATTAAATTCTAATCTTTTGGCAGTTTCCTCCAAATTATCCATTTCCCATTTTTGAGACGTATAATTAAGCACTCATTGTCTTTTAATTTAATTCTCATTCATTAAGGGAAATTATAATTTTCTCTAAATTAATCAAGAGAAACTTAAGCACTATAATTTCTCTATATCTAACGTTGATTCTTTTATCCTTCTACAACATTATGACTGTCCCAGATTTGTTACCACTACATAACTTATTCCATATTAATGCTCTTCATTTTGATGTAGCATGTCTTATTTAATTAACCACCTTTCTGAGAGGCTTAACCATACCACTTAAACTTTTCCCATTTGTCACTAGGCCTATTCCCACTGCTTTAGACTTTAGACAAAATAATCCTGGATAAAAAGTGGTTCATAAGTGTGTTAGTTATTCTTTGTTATATTGCTGTTCCCCATTCACTCACTGTCCTTCTCTGAGTCCTTGCACATGAAGGTGGACTTAGGTTGGGCTGGACCAACTAGAGTAGACGAGAAGGTAGGTGGAGAGCAAGAAGTCAGAAGATTTCTTTCTTTCTGTTTACCTGCTCGGCACTATGTCTGATCACAGGAGCTCTCACTCTTTCTGCTCTGACTCTAACTTTCTTGTACCCTCTCTTTTTTTTTTTTTTTTTTTGAGACAGAGTCACACAAAGTCACACTTCATAGAGTGCTGTGGTATCACAGCTCACAGCAGCCTCAAACTCTTGGGTGCAAGCAATTCTCTTGCCTCAGCCTCCCAAGAGACTGGGAGGCTGGGACTACAGGAGCCCACCACAACGCCCAGCTATTTTTTTTTTGTTGCAGTTGTCCTTGTTAGTTAGCTGGCCCAGCAGGTTTGGGGCCGGGTTTGAACCTGCCAACTTTGGTGTATGTGGCTGGCGCCATAACCACTGTGCCAAGCCTGTACCCTTTTAAGACCATTTCACAACTTTGTTCCATCAGCCCTGACAGTGGTAATGACATTTTGCTCTTTGTCATTGTTCTACATTGTTCAACACTAGTCTTTGTTCCTTGTTTTGATTTTATTCTTAATCTTGCCCTTCATTAAATCTCCCTATTTCAACAATCTAGGAGATATGCTTCCAACATGGCCTCAGACTGATACAGTTTCTTTTTTAAATCAACAACCCTATAAGTTAGGATAATGCAACTTAAATGAAAATGCATGCTTTTTCAAGCTAAATGTGTATCACATGCAGATATCCACAAAACCCTCTGTTTCATACTGGCTTATGTTCTCAGATAAAGTACACTGATGAGACAACAGCAGGCACGGCCAGTGACCAACAGATAATCAGGGGCAGGGATTCCGATATTTGCACTTTAACTTAGTTTCACTTCAAACATTTTTCATAGAACAAATAGCTACTATAATGAAGAACCACGATTCTTTCTTTTTTTTTATGCTAGATGTTATCAAAACTTTACTTTTTAGTACAATTTCTGAGTTAAACTTTTAAAGATTAAGTTGTGTCAAAATTACTGAAATGTGGGACAATTGAACAACCTTCAGGTATAATATTTTTAAGCATAAAAGGTGGATTTATTGAGGATTGACAACATTAATTGCAATTCAATTATTTAATACAAACTCTCTAAGTCAAATACTTGGCATTTGAAGAGGGTTAAAGATGGTGTTGAGGTAATATTAAATGGAAGTAATGTATATAACCATCTTATAACCCAGTGCTGTGCAATAGTTATTATATACAGTGAGACACAAATGGAAGTCATATGTGTAATCTGAAATTTTATACCAGTCACTGTTAAAAAACTGTAAAAAAGACAGAAGTGAAACTAATTTTAAGAATGTTTTGTTTAATGGGATATAGCTAAAATATTTTGAGAACATAAAAATTATTAATGAAATCCTTTACATTCTTTTTTTCTAGGTCTTCAGAATCTGGTGTGTGTTTTGTACTTAGAGAACATCTCAATTCAGATAAGCCACATTTCAAGTCTTCAAGAGCTACACGTGGCAAGAAACCTTATTAAACGGCAAAGCTAGTAGCACTCTCGGTGCCTAAAACTCTAGGGCCAGAATAAGAGGAATCGCTTTCTGAGATTTTTTCCCTTGTTGCTTCTTCTTTATACCCCTACCTAATTTCATGCAGTTCTGAAGATTCTGTTTCTTCGAAAGGCCTGATACCTAAGCTCTTCTGTTATGTTTCAACAAGAATCTGCAGAACAGATCTCTTTGTTAAGACAACAAAAAGTTCTGTTCACAATACTTCCTATTAAAGAGAGTTGGTAATCAGAGTCTGGAAGGGTCTCCCTATCACCTATCCTGCCTGGCAACAGGTGGTAGATGAGCCATTAAACTGCACGTCCCCTCAGACCACAGTGTTGAGTACCCAGCCTTGAGCTGTGCTGGGGGCGAGCTAGCTGCCACCCATCCTGGCCCCTGCACTCACGCCACCTCTCTGACACCAGAATGATTGATTGCATATGGATTATAGCTGGTCTGTTCGCCCTGGACTCAGGTGTGGCTGTAATTCCATGATTTCACCACTCCTCTTTACACATCCCACATGAGTCCCGCTCAGATTCTAATCATCAGGTGATCCACACACAGTGAGAACCTTCCCTTAGTAAAAAGATTCAGCAACATCTGTGCTTAACCTTGAATTAAGTCTTATTTTATATTAGTGATGAAGAGTTTTATAACTTTATTATTTCTCTGCTGTTGTGAATTGCTTTTTACTTTTCACTCTGACAATCTCACTGCCAGGTTTTATAACAACAGTTCCTAATATTTTGTTTATTTTTGACTGGGGTTGGGTTTGAACCCACTACCTCCAGTATATGGGGTCAGAACCCTACTCCTTTGAGCCACAGGTGCTGCCCAACAGTTCCTAATTTTTAATGGTAAATCTAAAAAAAGAAAAGAACAGTTCCTAATTTTTAATGGTAAATCTAAATCATCAAGGAAACAAAGGCAGTTGTTGCTGTAATAAAGTTACATGTGTAATTAGTCAAGCATAATTAGCTCTCAATGAATAATTACTTGATTTTTTTCAAGATGTCCTACATGTATTAAGAAATTATTAAATACAGTTATTATTAAATCAAGTTTGGGTCAAGCCTCTGAAATCACATAGACCTCATCCCAAATGCCAGCTTCTAAATTTATTAGCTATGTGATCATGGGTATTTTTTCTGCCTCTCTAAATCTCAATTTTCTCATCTGTAATATGGGGATAATTACAGCGTTTAACTTGTAGTTGAGAGTATAAATCAGATAATAGCATTAATACGCTTAACAGCTGTCTGGCCGACAATAGAAATAAAGTATTGGTTATTATAATTTTCTTTAAATTTTTTATCATAGAGACACCTATAAGCGGTTTCCACCTATAAGCGGTTTCTATAAGATGAGTCCCTCATTCCTGCCCTCATTCACTTGATATTTAATAAACAGCTACCACATGTTGAGTGCCAAGCAGTGAGCATACAAGGGATCAAATGGACACCTTTACTCATTCCCGGGTCTTAGCCCACTGGAGGATAACAGACTAACGCTTAAATGGCCAGATCAAGTGCTTTGGTTGAGGACGTACAGGGGCTGTGGTGGGACAGCAAACCTAGATTTTGAAGGTGGAAATGGAAAAGAAAAGCTCTCTGGTGAAGGGATACCTATACTGAAATATATGGAGCTGGGAACCCATCAAAGGGCTGGAGAGGAAGGTGTCAGAGTTCTCATCTCAGAGATGCACAGTGTGGCACATTCCAGGAACAGAACAGTGTTCGGTGAAACTGAGAGGAAAGCCCAGGGCAGGGATGGCAAGATTGGCATCTGGACATGTCAGCAGCAGCTCATCCTTATTAGAAAGCACACTTGTGCCTCCTGTCTGGGGAGTGACCGCCCCGTCTACTTCCAGGGGCTGCTGTTTCGTGACGTCCTTTTCTCTTCAGGGCTGTCACTGATCCCTGTTTCATAGCCAGTGTTCTCTTTGGGGAGCTTTCCTGTGTCCCCAAATACACCCTTCTACCTGCTTGCGAGTAGAATTGTTTGTGGCATCATTGGGTTCTTGAGCGTCTCCCTCTGCTGGGTTCTTTTCTTAACCTAAAAAACACTGTTCAATTTCATCTGTCTGATGTTGACATTAAGTAACTATTTCTTTTGAGCAACTTTGGATCTGGCGGTTGTGTGTCCTGACTTGAGTTTGAGATGATCTCGCCCTGGCAGGAAGTTTCTGGAAACCAGCCACTTGAAACCAGTCTGTTCAGACTAGACATGAAAATCTCACAGGCAGTTTATTGTCATGGTGGAATGAGCTTCCAGAATTTATGATTTAAGGGGACTTTCCATTCTTCCAGGAGTTCTTGGAGTGGAATTGTTTCAGAAATCAAATCATAAATTTAAAGGAGGTTGTGGCAGGGGCATACGTATGTGATAAATTTGACACATTTTATGTTTACTGTATATTAAAAAATTTCTGCATATTTCTGGCTCTTACAGTGACACTTCTTTTCTTTTTTTCTTTCATTATCAAACAATAATCATCATTAAGCTATATGTAACAGTATTGCCAAAACTTTGCAGGCCTGTGAGTGACCCCCAGAATTACTGTGGTTAATCAATTGGAATGTGCATTGTTTATATGGTGAATGGTCGTGATGTTTTGTAAGGAGTGAAATAGAGTGTAAACAATAAAGAATTTTTCCGGCTTCACTATACAACCATTTTCATCATCTTCTGGTACCATCTTTCTTTGACATTTTAGAATCTCTGCATTTTTAATTTCCTTAGCCTGTAAAACTCATGATTTTCTCCTTTTCCAGATATGTATAAAGGAGGTTAAAAGCTCCAGATACATTGGATACTTAACATTCTCTTGCTTTGCTCCTATGTTGTGTGTATTTGCATGAATGTCTGTGTGTTTATTGAGAGGAGGAGTACATTCTAGTTCTTTGTTTTTCTTTCTTTCTTTCTTTCTTTTTTTTTTTGAGACAGAGCCTCAAACTGTCCCCCTGGGTAGAGTGCCATGGCATCACAACTCACAGCAACCTCCACCTCCTGGGCTCAAGCGAGTCTCCTGCCTCTGCCTCCCAAGTAGCTGGGACCAAAGGCGCCTGCCACAACACTCGGCTATTTTTTGGTTGCAACCATCATTATTGTTTGGCCAGCCCGGGCTGGATTTGAACCTGCCACCTTAGGTGTATGTGGCTGGCACCTTAGCCACTTGAGCCACAGGCACCAAGCCTAGTTCTTTGTTTTTCGTTCACCTTCACTACAGGTAACTTTTCGTAAAATCTTGTCAAATACATGGACAAACCTGGATAGTATTCTTAAATACACTAATTATTTGCTTTGTGCAGTACAGAATTCTCCTCATATTTCTGCTTTTGGATCCATAATACAAAAATATTGGCCAATTATGTTCCAGTTGAAAACTGATGACTATAACTAATGATATAATAGTTTCCTCTTGGCTGTGTGTGGATAAAGGAGGATGGAGAGGAAAATTACTGACTCTTCTATTGTATCAATTACTTTGAAATATAAACAAAGCTCTTTGGGAGAAAAATTAAATTTCATGGTCCAAATGGTCCTATTAATATACTATAGTAATAATATATTAATCACTTTTTCTTGAGTCTCAGAGCTAATGAATGGGCTTTCAAAGGAGCTTAACTTGCTCCAGGAGATGTGTTCAATTTCACATATAGGATATTATTTGCTGTGTCAAAGAGTTCAGATCTGCATGTCAACCTGATTAGGGGCAAGCATTTTTTCCTAGTCATAACCAACTGATGCCTTTATCTCCTGCACAGAAGATTCTGTCCTATTTTGCTTGGCCAGGTGGGCTCACTAACTCAGCTCTATTACAATCCTATGTGGGAGGTCAGTTTCAAGAGTCAGGTTCCCTATATTTAAATCCAGACTCACTCTTTCAATGTGTCGGAGGGTTAGGGTCCTAACTCTGTGTCCTAGGGTTACGTTAATAATTTCCGCAAACTGCTACTTCCGTGGTCTATAAATCAAAGGTAATAGTGACACAGACTTCATAGATTACTTGTGAGGATTATAAAATTCTAAGTATGAAAAGTAGAAAACACTTAACTTTTAAAAAGCTATGACAAAAACTTCCACTATTGCTACTATTATGGCTGGTATTCCTATGACTGTTATTATAGAAAAACACAATCTTCCTAAATTAGAGAGCTCTTAGTGGCTATCTAATTCAACTCTCCTGTTTTCTACTCTATCACACGTTTAAATTTCTTCTACAATATCCCTGGCATATTATTTTCCAACACAGTTTATTCAAATCTGTCACATTTATTCCAAATTTGCCCTAACTGGGGATCTAATTCCCATGAATGTCCATACCATCTTTGGACAATTCCAATCAGTAAAACATGTGTGTGTGTGTGTGCATCTTGTATATGCCTCTGTGGTCATCAGGTTCCTTTAGGTTCAGTTAAGGATGTCACAGAACTATTACCATCCCCCTTCATTATGCCAGTCATTGTGTTTCTAGTTCCAAAAAATTATTTCTTGCTGTATTTGAAGCTGAATCAGTCTCAGTTCTGATTACTGCCTCTGGACATGACTCAGTGTTTCAGTACTTCTTGAAGAGTGTGGTAAGTAGGTCTTGATAACTAGCCCAGGGCAACTGTTGCAAACCAATGCTATTTTGTGAGTCCCTTACATTTTTTTCGTTCATGCCAAATTCATGGTACATTGAAATCTCCAAGTATTTCCACTTTTAAACTTTCACAGATTTTTTTTTTTGTTATCCTTTCTATGTTACTGTTAATAACTGGGTCAAAATAAAAGTTAGTGTATATTCTTATCCAACCCCTTTTTAAGACATTGAGTAGACATGATTGAGGGTAGAATCTTGAAAAATAACTCCTTGTATAGTAAAAATAAATTTAAATAAGCACTTTTTGCTATGGTCTGACTTTCAAGTTATTAAGTGTTTTATCACCTAGATCACATATGTGGTTTGTGACTACAAAGATATTATCAGCAGTGATGTCACAAGTATTGCAAGGATTCTGATACACTAAATCTACAAAGCTCTCCTTCCCTATGATGGGAGGCTTTTATGAAATTAAATTTACCCCTATCACTTGGTTTCCTTCAGCTGACTCCAAGCAGTCATCACTTCCTCTCAAGGCTCAAATGAGATGATTATACAATCCAGTCCAGTATCTTTCTCAGGATTGCTTATGAGGTCACATATTTTTGGTTCAAGAAATGTATCATTTTTCTTGAAAATCAAAACCTTTTTTAAAAGTCTCTGAAAACAAAAGTACCCTATGTCCTCTCCATAACCACTAAAGTAACTCAATAGTACTATCAGTATCACTGCTATACAAAACCATCTAATTCTTTTTGCTTTACTGCTTTCCAATCAACATACTTTTACCATTTCTCATTAAAAGATCATTTTATTTTAATAGAAAAAATGGAAAAGGAAAGCATATATATATACATGACTGCCTAAATTAATTTCTACTCTATTTGGCCACTGCTTTGGCTGTGGGTTTACCATAATTATATTTTGCATTCTTCATCTCTCCTCTTGGCTATGACTATTTCTGTAAATATAATTTATGTTTCCCCAGAATTGTGATCATCTAACTCACTGTAGAAGCAAGGAAATACCATCTTTGAAACTCCTTTATGCCTATTAAAATGAAAACATGTTCAAAGGACACAGAGAGTGCAAAGGCTTAGATAATGCCAAATAGCCTTTTTCAATAAAATATAAAATGTAGACAAGAATTTTCATGCTAATTCATTTCAGAAAATGTGATTGTGTTAGGAATAGGAAGGAAGAAATGAAAACGCTTCCAACTGCATTTAACAGGAACTCTTTTCTTCTACAGTCACTCAACCAACAGGCATTCATTGAATAGCACACGCTCCTAGAGACATAAATAGAAACTAAAATGTGGTCGTGTATGCACATCACTCATAGTTCAACAAGAAAAGGCCAGGTAAAGACTAGTCAGGTATATCACATTATTCTAAGTGTGAACATGAAAGTAAGCATAAGAAATTATGGGAGAATATGGGAGGATCTCTAACTCCAACTGGGGATTGGAAATAGAAGCCTTCCTGGAGAATACAACATCCCAGATAAGACTTAAAAAGTGAATAGAAAATAGCCAGACATTGGCAGAGGGGTTGGGGCCTAAGAACAGAGCATTACAGGGTTAGGAAGAAAGGACGTTGAAGAAGGCAATTCTAGGAAGAGGAAACTACACGTTTAAAAGCCCTCAGGGGCTCGGTGCCTGTGGCTCAATTGGCTAAGGCACCAGCCACGTACACCTAAGGTGGCGGGTTCGAATCCCCAGCCCGGCCCACCAAAACAACAATGATGGCGGCAACCAAAAAATGGCTGGGCGTTGTGGCAGGCGCTTGTGGTCCCAGCTACTTGGGAGGCTGAGGCAGGAGACTCTCTTGAGCCCAGAAGTTGGAGGTTGCTATGAGCTGTGATGCCATGGCACTCTACCCAGAGGGATAGCTTGAGGCTCCATCTCAAAAAAAAAAAAAAAAAGCCCTCAGGGATGAGGCTATCAGGTTGTCCAGGAAACTTGAAGCACTTTATTGATATGGCCAGAGAGCAGGGTGTTTGATGTGTGTGGGATGGGGGTGAATGGTAAGTTGTGGTGAGGGGCAGATCTAGATGGTGATCTCAGGGAACTTCTCTACCATGTTTCACTTCTATACCATTTTAAGAAGGAGAGGGACATGCTCAGATGGGTGTTTAAGAGAGGATGAGTTTGCATTACCTTACTCAGGATGTAGGGAATGTGTCTGAGAAAGTCGAAGGCACTGACTTGTTTCACCCACACAGTTCAGATTCTGTGACTCAACATGCATATTATACAAACTTATTCATAGTGACTGCCAAATCTCAAGGTCAAGGAACTTTCTAAGCAGCTGATGTAAAACCTAAAAGCTCAACAGACTATTATGTCGTCTATGTGTGTCTATAGACAGAGCTTTTAAAGATTAATCTTTTATTCTATTCTATGTTGACATAGTCAACTGACCTTTGGTGAAGAATCATATAAATTCCCAAAACTGTCTGGGAAATCTCCACATGCCATGAATTTTTGCCAATTTCTTCAATCTTGCAAAATACTTTGAAAAAATGTATTTGAAAAATATGTCTATAAGCTGATGGATAAAACAGTTTCCAAGTTATGTATTCCATTCTATAATTATGATAGGAAAAAAGAGTTTGCTTTTCAGAATAAATAATAGTGTATTTGTAATTTGTAAAAATTGTAATAGGTAACTTTTAAAATTTATTTAACCAAAGCAAGTAGATAGTTATAATTCACTTGACTGGGGATCATTTATCTAATATACCTGCCTATTTGTAACACAGTTACAAACCTATAGTTAAGGAAAAAAAAGTGTCTCCTGAGAAGGCAAATAAATCTTCTAACTCTCCACACCAAAGTTTGTGTAGCTTCCCCAAAGTTGTCATCACACTAATGTTCCTTATATCTCAGGGATGTATATTCTACCAAATATCCATGCAAGTTTGGTGGTTTTGATTTCCTAATCTGTAGCTGATAGATACAAGTTATGATTTTGAATGAGCATATTTGTGCGTAGAGGTCAGTTAAACATATGCTCTGAGGTTTTATTGATTTGAGATCTGGAGGGAGAGTAACTGGTAATAATGATTGGTTACTAGCCAGGATGAGAGGCACGGAAAAAAAAATCTTGAAATCAGGCAAAAAAAAAATCTTTCAGATGGCAGTCATATGTGGCCATTTATAGCATAATTATATCTACTCCCAAATAGTCATCAATTCATTGCATTGACTTTGACACCAAAGAATATGGAAGGGTACATTTTTATGAGGATTCTTCATGCCAAATGACCAAAAGGTATTACAAACATTAAAAAAGATAACCTCTAGTTTTCTGCTTCCTCACTCATGTTGAATGCCTGCTTACAGATATTGGATGAATAAATTCAGCTTTGCAATTTTTGTGTAAATTATCATTTACAGTATATAAGCCCAGTGTTGCTTTTCATTAACCTGGTCATTAAACAGTAATGTATTGATGTATTTATGAAAATACTTCACATAACAAAAATCAGCATCCCTAACAAGTGGCAGGGAACCCAGAGCCAAATAACACAACATTAACTATTTTCTGAACATTCACTGGGTGCTTTCTGCTTTGAACTACAAGTATGTGGTTTTACTTAATATTTATAATACCTGGAGGTGGGAGATAATGATTATTATTCCAAATTCACAGATGTGGAAACTGAGGCTTGGGAGGTGAGCCCATACTCACAAAGCTAGTTAACTGAGCCAAATTCCAGACCGACGTCTGCATTACTAAGCACTGTGTCGTCTTTCACTGCAGTGTCTTCTATCTCCAGGGCTCCTGGATTTCAGTGATTGGCATGCCTGCAGATGACACACTGAAGCTCTTCAGGGAATATGTATCAGGTTGCAATTGGCTGCCTCTCCCCAGCATCCAGTTATCTAGTCAAGTGCCAAGCTGCTCTATCTTTTATCTTTTTAACACTTTCCGTTGTCAGAGTGTCTGTAATTTGCTGCCTGGCACTGGTTAGAAAAAGAAACAGTTGTTGCTATTGTTGCCACCAACGCTATTGCAAATCATTTTCACTGTGGTCACAGCTACCACCACTGTTTCTCATCTTTATCACCTTCCTTCACAATTGATCCCTTTTCTCCCTTCTGGAAACTTTTGTCTACTGTTTAGCTTCTGCATATGAACTGTCCATTTCAATAAGGTAGAGACCTAAGATCAGTCTCTACCTTATTCTTTAGAAATCAGAATTTATGAAATTTAGGTTTTAATTTTTCTACCACTTTTGGACTGTCTTGGTAATTTTTGGGGCTATTAGAACCACTTCACTCTGAGACTCTCCTTAGGCCAGTGGTTCTCAACCTTTCTAATGTTGAGACCCTTTAATACAGTTCCTGTGGGTGACGACCCACAGGTTGAGAACCACTGCCTTCGGCTGTTCTCAATGACAGACTAATTCTGGAAACCTGAGGGTTTCTGAAGTTTAGATAGTAGTAATGACTGTGTGTAACAGAGTGATCAGGAAATTATGGGATTTATACCAAAGCTATTCAGGCTTTAATTAATTAAATTGATTAAATCCTTGGAAACTACAACCTAAATTTATGTGAGTCATTTAAACACAGTTTAATTGCCAATATTTATAAAGCAAAGCTGTTGATTATAGAACAGTATGTAGGTAAGTTGGGCATGCTGGCTCTCACTAGCACCCCTGGTGGCCAAGGCACGTGGATTGCTTGAGCTCGGGAGTTCCAGACCAGCCTGAGCAAGAGGGAGACCCTGTCTCTAAAAACAAAAATTGAGCATGATGGTGGGAGCCTGTAGTCCCAGCTAGTTGGGAAGCTGAGGCAAGAGTATTTCTTGAACCCAAGAGTTTGAGGTATGATGCCATGGCACTCTACCACGGGTGACAAAGTGAGACTCTGTCACAAAAACAAAACAAAACAAAACAATCCTAAAACAACAACAACAGCAAGAATAAGAAACCAATACCAATATGTATGTAAATCTGATCAAGTTCATCAACAAAAATCAAGCAACTGGCTTGGTGGAATGTAAGGGAAGGAGTATTTGAAAATGTGATGTGGTAAGTAAACTGAAAAATCTTAATTTGTATGAATAGTAGGAAAGATTTTGAGGTAGGTAGATTTGAGCCCAGACCACGTTTTACCCTCAGAGTCCAGGCACACTATAAATTTCTCCTAATAAGTAGGATGTGGCACAGATTGGCGGGCCTCTTTTTAATAATTTCAGACATGGGATTAGGCAGAACTATCAAAGAAATATACTTGAAGCCTCAACATTGGTATTCACATACTTAGAGACAAGACTCCCTTTCCTTGGATGCCTTGTTTCTGACACAAGTTAAGGATTAGAGTTAATAGGAACCTTATCATTATTTCCTTACATAGAGGAGAATATGAGAAATAGCCATAGTGTTGAATGGGAAAGAGGACAGGGAAAGGCAGAAGCCAAGACATCTTCCCATTCATGTTCAGCTCAGGGCTTCATCAGCACTTCAGTGCATAAATATTAAAAATTAACACCCCCAACCACACTATGGTCACATCATCACATCATTGTAGTTTATAGACTCATTGTCCTGGGAGGACATTTCCTCATGTGTCTTCCTCACCAGGGCAACTTGACACTGTATGATGGCTTGACTCAAGTCCCACCTTTCCTGTGGAGCTGTGCTAAGCGTTCCAGGACACGGCAATATCTATTTTCCTTCAAAGTTTTATGATTTTCACTAATCACATTAGCCCTTGATTATGTGTTGTCTTAAAATTGACAGAAGTTTATTGAGACACAAAGTGGGATGGATTTTGGATAAAGGAGTAATTAAAGTCAAAGAGACTATTTTAAAATATGAGCACTAAGTGCCTGATAACAAGAAATACAAGCAGAGAAATAGTACATCTATAAATTCCTGATGTTCATGAAACACAAAAATTAAACCATGCCTGTCAGTTCTTTCAGAAATAACTTCTTAAATGCTTTCTATAACGAGTTCTAGTCTTTGGGAAAACTCTTTTGCTTTACATTTTCTAAGAAATTTACAACCATCTACACTGTGATCAAATGCTTAGTTATTTTCCCCCGAAGGTGATTTATGTTTGTATAACTTGTCTCTTGCTAGATACAGACCTTGTCGCCTGCTGCTAAAAGTAGAATAGCATATTCCAACATTGAAATGCTGTTTCATTGAATACTGCTCAATTAAAGATTCTTTGCATACCGCTTATAAGTCAAATGACTTTGGAAAATGCTGCAGAACCCAAGATTGTACTGATCAACATTAAATAAAAAAATTGACATTCTCTATTACGGTAATACAAATCATTTAAAACTGTAGCAAAAGCTTCTTACATTAAAGGCTTATTTTCATAGAAAAAGGTTAATTCCCAAGCAGATAAAGAATTTTTCGTATCTTAAAGTCTGGAAGACACATCACAAGGAACAATGTATTTTTAAGGGACGAATTTCGTGTCATCACAACTTTAAATATAACCCATGCAGATAGCTCTTTATCACCAGTGTAACCGGTTCCCTTTCTTCTATCTCACTATTTCTTTAATCACTTTGGGGAAGCAGATCCCAACGGTAGCATGCCATTACGAGAAAAGATGATAACAAAACTGCTCACGGAAAGAACGAGCAAAGTCTAAATTGCTGTTGCTCTAATCATTTCCCACTGCACTGCCTAAATGGGGCTAAAATAACTGATCGATTCAAGAGTGAAGGCATCGTTTTTGTTAAATTTTTTTAAAGAAACAAATGTGCTCTCAACACAAGGAGCTGGAAAGAGACATTTAGTAAGTCTCAGGATTGAATCCTTTATCTCCCTCTGCCCCTGTGTATAAAATATATTTCCATGGAAGGGCATTGCAGCTTCTATAATACAGTAAAGGCAAATTGACAATCTGGGAATATTTTGCCTTTTTGTTAATCGCTGTTCTATCAGTAGGTACAGACGTGTGTATCACATGCTAGGTGTGGCTACGTGACTTGACATTTCCGGAATACACAGTGCAAAACATAAAAACAGGGAAAAGGGACTTTAAAAATGTATTGCATTCAAATCCTGTCGCCTGGCTTTTGGTATAAGTTTTAGTTAGATGTACTTTACCACATATACACTTGCCTTTTCCTACATTCCGGAACATTATTATAACGCTTCTCTGTGGCTGCCGTCTTTTATCAACTTCAAGTATAGGACAACATGCTAAAGAGGCAATCTATCTCTACGAACGTAGGGAGGAGCTCTGAGGGTTTCTCGTGGAGCCATGCTTAAGTGATGAGACGAGGAGAGAGTAGGCTAGGCAAAGACTTTTTCAGGACTTTATTACCATTCATATGCAAAAGAACATTCTAAGCCCTTCTAAAAATAGTAAAATAAATATAAAATTTTATCTTCCAATTTTCTAAGTCTAAACTAAATAAGGCAAAATAAAGTAATATAAAATACTATCTGAAAACTTTCTAAGAGTAGAAGGTCTACAACTCTTGAACACACGTTAGTGCCTTATGAGTCTTAAAGACTGAGATCGTTGCCCTGTTGGCAAGTACAGTATAGGCCTTTCCCTATGTGGCAAGGTCACATTGTTTGCAATGTTGATTCTTCTAATTCCTTGCTCATTAGAACCTTTGGGAGGGCTGGAACCCGCAGGGGGTCCACGTGTCTGCTGTTCTGAACACTCCATTCTCAGAGGACTAAATAGGATTGCCTGTTTCTTCTACTTACGTCTATATCAATCTGCCAGAGAAATGGTTTATGTTACACTCTTTACAAAATAATGCCATAAAATAATAATAATTCAGCTTCAGCACAATTTCATCTTTTTAAAATTAGCTACTATCATATAATATACCCTCATTCAATAAGATGGAAGGCGCCATCACGTTTAAAGTCAGGATTGGGGAAAACAACAAACTCGCCACCGTCACACTTTGCTGGCATTTTAAAAGCCAACAGATCTAAGAATACACACATTTACTTATCTCACGAAGACATAATCACGCTGTCATCCATTTTTGAACCACGAAAGATGGATAGTATAATGTGTGCTTATAATGGATTCATTAATTATCAAAATAGAGAAGTGTTTCATCAGGTATATACAGCAGATAACATCTATCTTTTCTCATAGAAGAGAAAGATTAAAGCAATTCTTATATACATATCGGGAAGGAAAAAGCCTGCTCTCCTGAGACTTTCACAATGTGACACTAGATAGTACATGTTTCCACAGATGGCAAGGCTACACAAACACAGATACAGAGGACTCAGTTCCTGTTCAAGTAGGGCAGCTGAAGGCTGGAGCAAAGCCACTCGTCCTCACCATAAATATCACACAGCTTTCATTTTGGTTGTTTATAAATGTGCAGTTACTATAAAAACCTCACAATAAATTTCAGAGGCTTTTTTTTTTAATCCAACATTCCTTTTAGAAATTGCAGAACTGTCTCTCTAATATACACAGGGGTCGTCAATAACAAGGGAGAAGTTGGGTCTAACACATCTGATCTCAGTGCCAATTACTGTCATAGAGTACACAGGGGCACTCACAACCAGCACTTACTGATTCCTTCTCTATCTTCAGGGTGATAGGTAAAAGAATAAACTGCTTGTTTTTCTGAATGGGCTCATTAACATTACATTGTAATTACTTTCCATATTAAAACTTTTACTTTCGCTCATAAAGTGTTTGACATTCACAAATTCTACCCACATAACGATGTCTAAATTCATCTGAAAGAAGAAAAATAGTATTCTGCAGTTTTTGACAGTTATGATCAGAAATAATTAATTTGGGGGGTAAAATGAGCCTACAGATAACATGGAAGCGAAATGTATTTTCCACTGGAAAACAGCCTGATCTTACTTAACACAATGCATGATCATAACATAGTTCATGGGGATGACAAAGAGCATTGACAAAATACATTTTGTAAATGTATTCACCTGCTTCCACAGGAGCGACTTTATGATGTGTAATTGTTAATGAGTACCTGCCTCTTGGTAATGCTCGCTCCAGACTTCACATTGTTGAATTTAGGAGCACCCACATCACATGACCAAGCATTCCTCTAATCCCTTCTCAAGTGCTTTTATTTTGAGAATGAGAATAATTCGCAATACAGTATTTTCTAACAAGTTAAAAACAGATTTTATGTACAAGATTGATATGCATTTGTTTATGCACTTTTAAATTGGATTGATCTTTTGTAATATATTTAAAAATACTTACTATGTTATATTTGTTTCTGCCATTAGATAACTGTAAGTGATCTTATTACAGAAATACCCTGTAAGACTGCTCTCTTTAAAAGCTGGAAAAAAAATTTTCTTTGCCTATTAGTTCTAAAATATCTGATAGATGTGACATTTGCATGCCTGTGGCATTTAGTTTAACCACATTATCTCACTGTCAGATTTACACTTATAAAATTGTACGCAATCAAGTAAGTTCTTTTAAACCTAATGTATATTGTGATATTGATCACGCCACACATCTTGAATGGTAACACCATCGACTAGATAACATACCCTTCACCATGTGCAATTCACTGAATAATGTATTGCTGTTTAGGGTGAAGACACATAAAATAACTCAGTTGTTAGTAAACTATTTAAATGCACTTTGCCAACCTGAGTGAAACAAATGGGTAGGGATATTAAAAGGAAAATACTAGAAATGAGAGCAGTCAGATTTGTGGGTTGTTTAATTTTAACTGCACTCTACGAGCAGAATCCGAGTTTGTCCTTTTGAATCATTATCAATTCATTTGAGGACTCATGTAAACACTGATAAACGGTTCCAGGGAAACCGAAATAGCAAGAAGGCTAGAACGGGGTACAGACTCAGGCCCCGGGGGTGGGAAGGCACAGCTTCTCTGGCAAAGGTTGTGCTGTAGTTTGTGTTTCTACAGATTCTTAGGAAGGCATTTTAAAAACTTAAGATAAATTAAATAGGTGAAATAAAGGAAATGCGGTTAATCCTTTGCTCGTTTTGCCAAAAAACTGAGATAATATTTTTAAAAATATTATCTTAAAGTTATGAGACCTTAAGTGCTCATTGTTATGAGAACTGGAACCATAAACATAAATATATATACATCAAAGCATTTTTAAAGCATTTTATGAATAAACACATATATTTTGGTCAATGCCAGCCTTCTCCTCCACACTGAAATTACAAGCAGTTTACCACCAAGTTCTATTGCTCCTGTTGGACTAAGTTTAACTGCAAATGTTCAAAAACCAATTTTGTGAAAAGTAATTTTTAGATGGTTGCTTAAAAATAATTTTTACATTAAGTAACACCTATGAAATAATAAAACAGGTTCACTCTGAAAGTCATCTTTTTAAAAACAGCGAAACTTTTTTCTTTCTTTTGGTTTTTCCTTTTATAACATCAGGTCATAAATATTTTTATCCAATGTATTTAGTTGAATATTTTAATCCTAACTCAAGGGTTAATGTGCATAAGGTTGTGAGGATTTATGAGATGTGGAGAGTTGTTTTACTGATCAAAATGCATATTTCCACAGCCAGTATACTCCTTCCCTGCGAAAGTCAATGTAAATAATAAGCTCGTACTAAATTCACTAATTGTGTTCAACTTCGCTTGCTGCAGACGTGAGTGACAGCCGCTTTTCTGCCTAGCTCTTCCCTAGCCTCACTCCAGATTGGAGCTGGCACCTTCCCCTATGCAAATGAACAGCTAATTAGAGACACCTCCCAGTCAATAAACCACTTTCTTATCACCAGTTATATTACCTGACAAGCCCTTTCTCTCCAGTCTTGGCCCACCAAGAATCTTCATTCATTTTCTCGTCTTCTTCTCTGCAAAGTGAACTGATCCCGCATAATCCCTGGAATAATGTAGCTTCTCTGTGGAAGAGCAGCTTCCCTCGCCCCCTTTTACATCAAGCTAATGGAGCCAGTAGGTATCCTATTGATCTTTTCTCTATATGGTTTCCACAAGGATTTGACAGACTTCCTTACAGGTTAAACATCCAGGCTTTCTGAAGTGGCTATAAAGCTTTGTTTTTGATTTTTCTAACTTTTTTTTTTTTGAAACCCTTGCTCATCTGTAATCTTTAAAAGCTCAGTTGATGCCATGCACAGCAAAGCCTTATTTCTTTGCAGAACTAATCTCGACACTGTCTAGTGTTGAGTACAGTTGTCTGATTCAAATCTTCTGTTACAAAGCAGATGACATCTAGCTAGATGTCACGAGAAGAGCCTAACAATGACAATTCACTTATCCCTTAGAAAGAATCAATTCTCCCACAATGCATCTGTCAGAGAACTCTCACTCAGTAAAAGCAATTTTTCTAGCTGTCTGACACTGTAATTGCTCTTAAATTTTCAATGAACGTTTTACAAGGACTCCCCTGAACCATGATGAAAAACTTAACTTTTTTCTAAAAATGAGAGGCTGACAGGATGAAAGAGGTCTTTCTCTTTAAAGCCTTGCTTGCTTGAGTAGGAATTCTTTCATATCATCAACAAGCTGTTGAATAGAGGATAGATTACTTTCCATTTATTTCATCAATCAGATTAAAGGCTCCCCTTCACAATGCCCTTTAAACAAGAGCTGTTTATGATGTCCTCCCAGGTCTGACTTTAATGTAGTATTAAATCACTACGGACAGTGGAGTCAGGAAAGAATAGAAATATGACGAATATCTGACAATATTTAAGCATTGCATATCTTTGTGTCATTATCTTCATTCTTGTCATAAAAGAGATATAAATAGAAAAAGAAAAACAACCCTAGATTTGCTATTCTTTCGTCCGAAAAAAAAAAAATCAACACGCTTTTCTGTATCCGTAAGCAGAAATGCCAAGCATAGTAGTGAGTCTTCCTTTCAGATCAGCAATTTAAACAAACCAAAAAAAAAAAAAATTAAAAAGTGGAGATTTCATTTGTTTTCTCCTCAATATATGTTCACAGGCTTTAAAAATAAAACTCTGAGTTTATGCATTCTTTGTGAGTTCAAACGGAAAAGACAGATTAAACTAAAAAGATTTTTCCCAAGGTAAAATAGGACCAAAGATCTGTTTATTATCTCCAGTGTTACAGATTTTTTTTATTATTTTATTTTTCAAAGAGAGAGTTGGGTGTTTCAAATAGGTTAAAATAATTGCTTTAATCCATACACACAGTCATACATGTGGTCAACTATTTTGATTTCCACATGAACTTTATGGCCACCCTGTGTAGATGTGAGTGAATGATATGAGAATCTGATGAATGAATGATAAAATAATTTAAATGCTCCACAATGCCTTAGTTTAGATATTTAACATAAAAGTGATCAAACCCGTTTTAGGTGCCTGGTAATAGTACAACTGCTTTAAGATAAAAATAAAATTTAAATTTCAAACTCGAATATGAATTTCCCCAAATGAGGGGAACATTTTATTGTAATTGTAGAAAAAATATGTCAAATTGCAGAAGGGAGTTTTTCAACCATCTTGTCCTAAATCCCACTCTATACAAGCAGCTCCTGAAGAATCGCTGTGGTATCTTTCTAGCTTCTGCTTAAGTACCACCAGCACTTGGAATCTTCTCTCTCCCCAGGCAGTTTATGTATTTTCACACATTTCTCTTTGTCAGACAATGTCTTTCTAATGTTGAGTACAAATCTTCATTCCATGATACATTACCCATTGTTATATAGGTCATTATTTTTATATAAACCAAATTTTTAAATGCCATGTACACACATTTTAAAACATGTAATTTGAAACAATAAATGTTCACTATTAAGATGTGTAGGTTTTTGAAGACCATTCTCTTGCGTTTTGTATTAGTGCCTACAAGAGTTTTTGTATGTATTGATTACAATTTAATAGGAACAAGTCATCTAGTCGTTTAATCTACATGATTTCATGGAATCCTCAATTCAAATATCTGTGATACACACATCTTTTATTTAGAGAAAATAATGCACAGAAAGATTAAGTAATTTGCCCGAGTCGCACAGTTAGTGATCAGAGAGTTAAAATTCAGGCCCTCATCTATCAAGTTCCCAGGGCCATGGTCTTTTCACTATTCCACACTCTCTCTTGTCCTTTTGATGTCACTAGCCTTTTTCTCTTTTCCTTTAGAATATACTTTTCTTGGGAAAACATAAAAGTAGAAGCAGGAAAATAATGCAGATGGTGGTGCTCTGGTTCAGACAAGAACTAGGACCCTAAGATGAGGTGATAGAAATGGTGGCGGTGGCTAAAGTCTGAAAATGAGTGGACGGATTTCATCTCTATGTCTAAGCGTATCGTTTATATGTCTCTTTGTTCCTCTCTTTGTCTTTCCCTCTCTTCCTCTTTCCTTCTCTCTGTCTTTTCTCAATCTGACACACTCATACACACTTTTGTTAGCTTTCCTTTCCCATCCTAAACATATTTTGTATGATAGCGTCCAAGTCATTGATGAAACATTTGCAAAAGATGGGTTTGAAAACTCCTCAATACTCCACTTAGAGTCTTTCCTTTTAGCCAATATCAATCTATTAATTGGAAAGCCCTCTGTCAGCAGCCAATTCCCGGAATAAATTGAGTCATCAAATCTACTTTTCCTCATGGTGTCAACCCAAATCTCTTTAAAGTTTCGATCAAATACTTCTTTGACATACACTTCGTGTATAGCATTATTCTGATCAAACCTTCTAGGATATAAACTAAAGTGTAGCTAATTTGAGCATTATTCTGATCAAACCTTCTAGGATATAAACTAAAGTGTAGCTAATTTGGTATGCACATGCTTTTAAGAAAGAATCTGAATTCACTCAAAGACACTTCTGCATTGATCTGTTCATGAGGAATTGGAAGTGGAGAGCCATTTTCAGCTGAGGTGTGGGAGTTTTGTTCTTGAAGAACTCCTTAATTTCTGGACTTATGTTTCTGTTCGGTGGTTCATTTCATAGATTTGTATGTTCATTTCTTTTCTGTGTTTACCCTGGGCTTTGTGTATGGTCGGGTAGAGTGCTTGGGGAAGACAATCTAAGATGATTTTATTTTCTTTCCATTAATCTCTCCTGTTCCTCACTGCTTCTAATTTCATTAAGAAAACAAGGACTTTCAGCAGGGATCTCCCTATTTCCTCTACAAATACCTACCTTCTTTTGAAATTTCTTTATAACCTACTCCAACTACACAGTGCTCTGAAATGATTCTTATGAAGTCATCGAGTCCTTCAAATGCCTGAGTTGCTTCTCTGTAGTCATTTTTTTTCTTGTAATCTTTCAAATAGCCTTTGACAAAGTTGATTGTTTCCTACCCTGACCATGGTATTTAAATTGCAAATCACTTCTCCCAGGACTTCTAGCACCGTAGATCCATGCTAACAAGCTTTACTTTTAAAATTATTCTTCACAGAACAAAATCGTCCTGTGTAATGCTTTTTTCTCATTATGTTTGTTTATCTTCCCCAGTAGAATCTGACATCTAAAATAATAGACATTTTTGTGAATAAATGAAAGAGCTCCATTTCTGGCCCTTGCTTTTCTTGGCATTTTATCATTTTCTATTGGTTTTGCTCCCACCTTGCTGTCCTTGTCTCTCAGTCACTTCTCAATGTTATGGCACTGAAGTATTTAAGTCCTAGTTTCTCCCTAAATTGCCATATCTATTCCGTGGATTCCCTAATTTATAAAAGTTTCCCTGAGCCTTCCTTTCATAGAAGTCTACCTAGCACCTTTTAGATGTCTAGAAGGGACCAATCAAGATGTCCAAAATAAAGTCCTTAATTTCTACCCCCAAACTACTTATCCCAAAGTTTTCTCTGTCTCATATCTACTGCTCCCTATTGTTCAATCTCCAAACATGAACTCATCCTTAATTCCTCCATTTACCTTATTCCCTATCAGAAAAATCACAACCTCATGCCTTTCCCAGTCAACATCAATAGTTTTCTGTTCCTATTTTTTATCCTTTATTTTCCTAGCATAGTGATTCTCTAAAAACCTAAATCATGGCACGACACGGTAGGGCACCTACCCCTCCCAGTAAAAACTCTTCAATGTCTTCCAATTACTCACAGAAATCAATTCCAAGTCCCTCTTTCTAGTTCAACCTGACCTGGTTCTGTATGTTTACTATGTACTGTGGTCCCTCTAACTCATTGTTCTCCACCTACGCTTGTTATTTTCCCTTCCTCAGAGATATGAAATAAGACATTTCCATCAGCTACTTTATCCTTCTTAATATACTTCATATTGCCTCTCATTTTACTTAAAGTGTCACCTTATGAGATAGACCTTTCTTGATTATTCAGGGGACCCTATCTTATTTTTATCAAAGCATTTATTAGAGGGATATTTAAAATTTTTAGTTCAGCACTTGTTTTCCGTAGTTAGCAGGTAAGTTTCATGAAACTAAAAATAGTCTTTGTTCTTCACCACTGTAGCTCCAAAGTGTAAAGCAGCAACACAATGTAGGCACTCAGTATTTTTTTTGGAGACAAAGTCTCATCCTGTTGCTGTGTCATAGCTCCCAGCAACCTCAAACTCTTGGGTTTGAGCAATTCTCTTGCTTCAGCCCCCTGAGTAGCTGGGTCTACAGGCATCCATCACAACACGCAGCTAGTTTTACTATTTTTTAGTAGAGCTGGGGTCTTGCTCTTCCCAAGGCTGGTCTTGACCTCCTGAGCTCAAGTAATCCACCGCATTGGCCTCCCAGAGTGCTGGGATTATCGGCATGAGCCACCATCCCCGGCCTCAGGAAATTTTTCTTAATAAATGTGTAAAAGTCTTTTTTATTGACCACCCTCATGAGTTAATAGCATTTTCGTTTTCGCTTCCTGTGCATTCTGACACTGCTATCATTAGGACTCCATTCTCACATGTATTAGATCTCCTGGGAGAGACTTGCAGATAGTTACGGTTCTGTTTTCCTTTTCAGTGTTCTATTTTATTGCTGCTTTCATTGCATCATTTCTATAGATGGATCTTACAAAGTCATGAATTCTGTGGTGCCTGTGTGGGTGTAACCTGGAATTAATCACATCTGATGAATTTATTATCTGCAGATATGCTCTTTTTTCATTCCTTCTCCCATCCCATTCTGGTCCATGTATTACATTTCCCTGTTCTCTTCCATGTCTAGTAGTTTTTGCTTGTGTTTTGAACATTGTGGACAATAGATCGAAGAAATTGTGGATTTTATTATCTTCCTTTGAAAAACAGGGAATTTTATTCTAGTAGGCCATTAAATTACTGGTACATGGCTTTAATTTTGTGAAGGCTTGTTTTCAGCTTTGTTAAAGCTCATCTATTTCAATGGTGCCTTTATCCCTAGGCCACATTTTCTAGTTTTGAAATTTGATCTTTATTCTTTATTTATGATCCTCCAATGACAGAGTAAAGAAAATGAGATTATTTGTATATATACACAAAAACATATATATATATATAAAATATATGTATATATGTGTCTATATGCAGATACCTCCTCAGCCATAAAAAAGAATGAAATACCTTCTTTTGCAGCAATTTGGATGAAACTGGAGATCATTATCCTAAGCAAAGTCATTCAGGAACCTAAACACAGACTATTGTTACTTGTAAGTCAGAGCTAAACTATGGGTGTGCATAGTCATGCAGCGTGGAATAGTTGACACCAGAGTTGCTAAAAGGTGCGAGGATGAGAAAGGGATGAGGCATGAGGAATGACCTACTGGGTACAGTGTATGTTATCCAGGGTGACTGGCACACTAAAAGCCCAGACTTCACCACAACACAACATGACCATGTAACAAAGCCTAAAGCAGTGGCACAATGTAGACACTGTTCCCCTTACATCATTGTCCTTCTCATTTTCCTGCCACCCTAGCTACCCAGACTTCACCTTCTGCTGGATCCCTCATACTTTTTCTGTATGCAGTATAGACTACCAGTGGCTCTATGAGAAATATATATCATATAATATATATCATATATATATATTATACCTAGGTGGTTCCCATTTTACAAGGGTTGCATTATCTCTAGTTTCTGTTTACTGCTGTTTGATCTTCAGTGTCTTTAAAGAGGTTTTTAGAATTTTTTTTCAATGTTTGATTTATCAGAGTTTATCATTATTGTCAGTTAAATGGTTACTATAATATAACCGCACACACATTTCCCTATTACTGATTTACTAAATATTCAATTTTGCTCATTATATTTCATTATCACAAATATTTTCAGTTTATTGTCTTTATATGATTAACCTCATGAAATCTTACTTATAATTTTGAAATCTCTACTGCTCTGTCAAGAAAATGCTTTTAAGTGAACTTATTTGTTGGCTTTATGGTATTTATTCTAGTTAGCACGACTACATATTTATGTTGAAGATACATTTATGCTTTTCATACCTATACCCTGTCTCACACCCTGCTGGGGATATTATGAAATACACTATACATGGTTCACATTTTATTTCTAAAATACAGATTCAACATTTCCAAACATATCTGGCCTCACGGTTTCAGATAACTGATTGTCCAACTATATGGAATTTGAGCAAGAAGACAAGTCCTGCTTTTGATGTAAACTAGAAACATAGACAACGATGGTTTTGTTAGGAATTATCTTCATTTTTGTTCACAAATTGGCAAATAATTTATCTGAAATTAAATTGAGGGGTTGAGGAAAAGCTAGCGTTATCCTACCTGTTTATTAAAACACTCTTTAGTAATAGAGTTAGTTGTAAGCCACCCATTTGAGTCAGGTGATTATCTATCTATCCTACTTTATTTTTCTAATGAGATCGGAGTTTACACAGACTAGGTATGCGGAACTAAGTTCAGTACAACCTGCTGACTTCTCTATCTAAAGTCTTTTATTCACCCCCTTAGTGAGCTCCTGTGTTATCTTTACAGCACTGTTGGTGACTGTATTTTCAGAAACTATTATTTTCTCTTTTCTTTGGTAAGACATTATCAAGCTGAGAAACCTTAGTTGGTGAAGGTGTGTAAAAATATAGTTAGATGGTTGAGTGTTTTAATCATTAATTTTAAAGCATCTCTAGACCACTTCAACTTTGAACACCTGTAACAAGTATTTAGAGACCTTAGATGACTTTCGTTGATATCCTTTTATTTATTATGAGGTAAGGAAATTTTCTGAGAAAGTCTTCAGAAAATGCAAATGCATTTTTGCATTTTCAAATTTACATAGAAGATTCTTAGTGCATTGTGGTGTGGCACTTTCCAAAGTCAATCAGAAGCATTCTAGAAATGAAAAATGTTTAAGTCCAAATCCCCTCATATTGTGGTTAAAAAGCCTACAGACCATGCAATTAGAATGTTGCAGCCCTTAAAATATGAGGCTATATTTCTACTATAGCTAATTGATTTTACATCTGGCATGTTAAAAAAATTTATGAAACTTGAATAGTGTCTTTGTTTTTGCTTTAAAGGCTCAAAATGAATTCTCTAGTATCATCATCCTTGAGCAGAAATAATCTGCTTTGAAAATGTAATGTGATTTTAACGCTCAATCTAACTAAATATTTTTTAAGCTTATGGAAAGGAATTATTTATTTTACATACAGAGATTTTTGGAAATCTTTCATGTATAGAAAGATAGCAGTAATTTATTATTAATTGTGATAAGCCAAAAGAGCGGTGGAAAGTATCCAAACAATGACATGTAAGTGTATTAAAAAGCATAAAAAAAATAAGAACTCACATTTATAATTAATAAAGTGACTCTTTCGGATAAGCAGAGCAGAAAGAAGAAGAGGAAGAAGCTAACATTTATTAAGCACCATATGCATACTATGTTATAATCAGCCCTTACTATGGCACAATTGCTTCTCTAAACACTTAACATGCATTTACTATTTTCATCCTCAAACCACCCTATGAAGCCACTTCATTATTATCCTGACTTAATAGATGTAGAAAAAGAAAAAAGAACCCACAAAGCTAAGACATGAATTGGTTAAGTAATTGCTCAAAGTTACATGCAGATGTGGTAGAACTGGGATTCACACCCAGGCAGGCTGGCTCCAGGACGCATGCACTTAAACTTTATGATATATGGTCTCTTCCAGTATTGAATGCTTTCTCTGCCAAAAGAGTTTTAAAGGATTTACATCCATTATATCTTTTAAATTCAATAGCAAAGAGGTAAAGCACAGAATCACTGGACTAGATTCCATCAAAATATTGGTTAGCTATCTGTCAGGACTGCCACTCTGACTCCTACCAGAAAGTGATTAGGAGACAAGTAAGATATTTGTAGAATGAGTAGTTTCTGCTATTTCATTCTTAGGACCTTTTCCTAAACACATATCATGGTTACTTTTAGCAAAAATGTATAAAATATTTCCAGATGCCTCTCCACTAAAAGCTTCCTTGCACTGTGCCGCAGAAATTACACAATCTTGATTGAGGGGGGGAAAAATGTTTTTGACTCAGTCAGAGAAACATATTGAAACCAGCTTTTTAATTTTTCTTGGCATCCTTATAAATTTGTTTGAAGATGAGATGGAATGATTCACTGGGCACTGATTAGATTATGGAGCAAATCCATTGTGCAAAAAGTAGAACGTCCTTGATCCAGTCACATTTTTCCCTTAAATTGTTGAAAGTGACTTACATTGACAATAGGAACCAGGTAGGATTAAAATGATTTGCAAGTATTACAGGACATGTGCACGTAAGTTTTATAACTTTTGTATACACAAATGTGGACAGCACTTTTTGTTTTCTGCCTTTGATACTTCAGAGATATAAAAAATACGTGATAGTTAAAGGAAGTGAAATGATCTTTCCATTAAGTTGGAAGCACATCAAACTACTTCCACATTTATGAGATCACAATGAAATGAACACGTCAGGAGAAAAAAGAAGTAGTAAATGTCGAAGAGTTTAAAATCTTGAGCTTTGGAACCCAAAGGAGCCTGAGCTCAAATCTGAGTTTTCTTGTTTTGTGAGGGTGGCTTGCTTCTGTATGTATATACAGTTTCAGCATCGATAAAGTGATGATAATAATATCCCACATTTCTGAGTTATTGTGAGGATGAAATGACATAAGATATATCACATGCCTACCATATGTCAAGTGGTCAATTAATATTAGCTGCACAATGGAAATTACTCAGATGTTGTGGCAGGTACCTATAGTCCCAGCTACTTGGGAGGCTGAGGCAGGAGAATTGCTTGAAGCCAGGAGTGTGAGGTTGCTGTGAGCAAGGCTGATGCCATGGCACTCTAACCTGGGCAACAGAGTGAGACTCTGTCTCAGAAAAATAAAAAAGGAGCTACAAATTAACTATTCTTAAGATGGGCAATTTAAAATAATATGATGATGAGAAAAATTTAGTATCATGAGAGCAGTCAGCAATACATTAAAAAATAATTGATTGGTTAAAGTCAGTGGTGAGCATGAAGGGAAAAAAGTGAGGCTGGCAACATACCTGAAAGGCTTCACCTTGAACAAGAAGAGGGGGAAGAAATTGCGTATGTTCATACATTTTCTCAGTAAGAAAAGGGTGATAGGTTACTTGTTTAGAGATCTTTATGGCTTAAAAAGAGGTGATGTTTCTTTGAAAAAATGGGAGAACTTAAGAAAGATAGATTAAAAATGTATGTAAAATAATGCCTCAGGTCGTCTAAGACCTGCGTGGTCAGGTGATCGCAATGGCTTTGGGAAAGCGCGTGTTGTTTTTCTGTTTGCTGTCTGGCACATCATAAATAATTGGTGAACATCTCCTCAGTTGTAATGCTGTCTTCTCTACCTGAAAGTAGCTGGGTTGTAAAAATGTAAAGGGGAATGGAGTGACTGATCAAATTTTGAGGGTTTGTTCTGATGGTGCAGTTGCAAAATATAAAGGACAAGTTAATGAACATAATGATTTTTATTTTTAAAAGACTATGGTAGATGGCCAATAAAGGAAAAAATACTACAGGAATGACAATGGGAAGAAAAAAGGGCATTCTGGGAGCAAATGTGTTGGAGAACAGAATGGATGGGAGGATGTGGTTGGAGACTGGAACTGGAACAAAAAACTGTTAGAAGGAAATAAAGTAAAGGAAATCAGTAGATAATGCTATGGCCAGTTGAGGGGAAGGGGGGATACAGGTATCTAGAAAGTTACCGAAGTTGGGTACACGTCCAGCTGGGATAACGGCAATAGAATGCAGGGGAGGAGCCCTTTCCAGGGATGGCAGGGAGAGCAATGATGTCTAGACGGAGTCTGGACTGCTAGCTGGCACTGAGCTCCTTCATACCAGGATGGAGGACTTCGGCTCAGTTTTTGTCCTATATTCCTGAGAGTTGTGGTTTTTCTTTAAGAATAATGTAAAAGTGAGAGTATCAAAACAATGGATAAAAAAATCAGGTAGCCTGAAGCCACTTCTAGATAAAGACGGTAGGAGTGCTGACAGATGAGAGCAGGTGTGAGTTCTGTCTCTCTCCAGAGTCTCACTTGCTTACAAGCATTCCCCGAACTTACCGATTTTACTCCCATGTAGGAAACGACCCCCCAAACTCTTCCTTTTTTGTGTAGTGAATCCTTTGTATCAGGAATTCTCACACACTGGCAGGCCTTGAAGTGAAGGGAAAGACTGGGGAACTTATTTCCAGTCTGACCTGAGTGAAAGTAAGGAGGGGAGAATAATAGCAGGGTGCAGCAAAGCAGAGCAGGAGGCTTTCAATGCAGGAGTAAAATTAGAGGCGCCGCGGTGAGAAGCTGGGAAGATACAGAACCTGATCCAGGGGAGGGGTCGATCCTCACCACACGTGGGGCTGTGGCTGTACAAAGAGGTGGTGGGCATTGTCTGGAAGGATGCTGGGAATCAAGGAAATATTGCTTTTTGGTTAAATCTCAGAAAATATCATGAAAAAGGAGGACGGCAGTGAAAGAGTGAGGGGGAGATATTGAAGAGAATAAGAGTGAGGCTGCTGAGTCGTCAGTAGTCATGTCATCATTTCAATAACATCGTAAAGCTGTGTAACTTCATCCTAACTGCCATCAGTGAGAAGACTGTCCCCAAACCAATGGTCTATACAGACAACGCAAAAAGTCTGCCTGATATTCCTTTGGTTAACAGAGAGGTACTTCTCATTCTTCTGTGGATGCATGCTAATGGAGATCATATCTATACATTATTTTTTTTTCTTACCTTTAAATCACCATCAAACATATAACACTTAAATGCACTTAGAATATTACAGAAGGAGTCTCCCTTTGTTACATAGTACCCCAGTGACCTGAAAAAGAATCAATACCTCCTGCAAAAGTACTTAACTTCCAACCAGGAAGTAGTTAAAGGAATTTGCTTGCACATGTTCTCAGCAAATTATTTATTAGAAGAAACATAAAAGGAAAACTATATCATTTTCCAAGACACGACAGCCAATGAAAATCAACATATGTATCAATTTTCTGATCTTACTCCTTATAAAGATCATCAGAAAAATTTGTCGCTCATAGAAAAAAAATGCATATTCCTTACCTGATTGATCACTTCTGTCATTTGTAATTATCCATCTGTCTTTCAATAAGTTTTACTTATTTCTTCTGAGTATGTGTAACTCATCTTATGAAAACAACTATAAACTTGTCTAAAATCTTAGAGAGGTCCTGGGGTTAAATTGACATAACTGTGGATGGAGGTAAGAGTGGAGAAGATTTGAAACAAAGGGGCGTAATGTCATGCTGAGCAAACGTAGTCCATTCAGTTTGATATTCTGCTGTGGCAATAGCACTCAGGTGATTTGTTGAAAGTCAGACAGGATAGTCATGATGACGGCCAATGATTAAGACTTTACCACTAATGTCGCTTTATCCATATACATTTTCTTTATTATTTCATAGGAATGAAGAGTTATACATGATCATCTTTTTAGGATAAAAGATTACTTCATCTTATTTCTAGCTGAGTATTTTGAGCCTATAAAAATGTCTTCTTACTTCACTTTCCCTCAGGAAGGTAGTGTAATCCTTTCCTAATGTTGTGGATTGTGGTGTGCCCTATCTCCATCTGTACCCTGTCCACAGTCCAGAGTCCCACCTATACTATCAGCACATCCTTCTATGGATGACCCTCCACTTGGTGGTCATATGAGTTGCTTTCCTTTTGGAAATGTCCAGTTACCCCAGGTGCAGATGTGTCAGAAGAAGAGAATATTTTGTCTTTTATTTCTGGGATCCTTCCCTATGCTGCCCAGGAGTCAGATAGCACTCACCTTTCACTCACACAGCCTTACAAGCCTCTGGGAACAGCCAGTCCACATTGTTTCCTAGGCGGTAACTGAATATTTGGTCCCCATCAAGCTAGAATAAAGGTTAGATTCTGTTCCCATAAATACGAACCCTGATTTCCGTCTGTGTTGATTTTATGTTCTCCTGTCTCGTAATTTATAGGATCATCTCTGGAATGAATGCCATAAAGCAAATCCCCATTAGCTTGATTTTTCTTGGAATTCTAAGAGTAAGTTATGTTGCATAAACGCCTGTAATAAAGACACTGTTACGGAATCAAACTCTGGGCTTCATTTCTCTGAGTTAGTGGGAGGACGGTAGCTCTCTAGGAATTGATCCACAACGATTCTCTATTTCTCTCATTTCATTTTATACTAAAATTTCATCAGTAACAGAAACATAAATATTACAGAAGACTCATTCCCATAATTACAAGGCTTTTCTCCTTAGTATTTCATTACAATATATCAAGGGAGCACAAAGTATTAGATAAGTGTGGACTCTGGGTCCTCACTCCAAATCCTGGACGGATCATCGAGGGTCTTTTGCGGTGGTGATGATCTAATTAACTTCTCTGTCACTCTATTTCCCTACTTGTAAGAATTGAAATAGGTATGTCCAGGGATGTTGTGAATCGAAAAAGAATCCAAAAATTAAAAGTGCTAAAAACTTTATTTGTAACACAGTTACTAGAAGTATGTTTCTTACTAGCATAATGGAATGATGCAGATTAAGTCTATAAAAGAAACATATACTATCCCCACAGTTTTAAAGCCCTGGCTGCGTATCTAATTCCCTTAAAGAGAAAAAGAGAAAAATATGTACGTATTTGAAATTCCAAGAGTATTTTAGAATATTTTTATTGATAAAAGTATACCAAAATAAAAGTTATAAAGCTTACCTTGCAATGGGATCAGTGTTATATAGTGATGGTTATAAACTATTGAGTCTCAGATTTTCCTAAAGTAATGCAATAAAAAGGTATTGGTGATTTTGAATTATGCTTATTATAATATATAACAAATAAGCAATTAAAACTATTCTATGTAGCTTTCAAAGTAATGACTTTTATTGAACTCATGCTAGGAAACGTATAGATGTTAATAGTTTTACCAGAGGGAGGAATTGAGATTTTAAGCGATTAGCGTGGAGAACAGGGGCACTATTGAGATAATATCAGCCTTATGCCACTTTAAGAACCTGTCAGGCAAAAAAGTGTACCGTGGGATTTAAAATGTATTACTAAAGATCAAGTTTGGCATTAATTTCTATATTGTTCCCTTATATTAATAAATCAAACTGTTGTTGTCTTAAGAGAGTTAAGTTTTTAGTAGGATATTTGGAGTTTATACAGTTTTTTTTAAGAAACCAAAGACATATGAAATATGTCACAAACACACACATACATATTCAAAATATGAGCCTCATTTCCCAAGATAACTACAAGGACACCTACAGGTGGCAGAGACAAAAGCAATAAGTCATTTCATTTGAACTGATTTTCACAATTTCCTAACATTTAGTCGTTTTTCTTAAGTCATGAAATCATCATATTTGTTATGTCTAACGCTAAACTGGATAAAACTCTGTGGTTCCAGAATTGTGTTAATTCATAAGCGTCTGCACTTTTTTTTTTGTAACGGCGGAAGGAGATACCTGAACTAATATTTAAAGTCTACACGTTTTGCTTCCTAATTTTCTTGACTAGGTATATAGATTTTCCTCAATCAGAAAGCAAGTGCATTAGTGTGCTCTTGCAAACTTTCGGTGGGGAGATTTGTGGATGAATAGTAGAGAAGTGTAAGCCCATGCAGGGAGGGGGGTTGAAAATGGACACTATTTTTGTGATAAAGGGATAAACACCCATACCACATGGGTTTAAAGCAGAAGAACTTCTACATCACTGTAAGCAGCTTACAGATATCGGCACTATATTTAAACAAAAAGAGTACTTGTGAAGACACTGCCGTACAATAGATTCGTACATCTCAATTTCAATTAGCGGCCTCATTTATTACTCACCAAGATGTGGAACTGCAAGGTGAGGTCAGAGTGTCACGGAGGGTGTCTTCATCACTTCAATATCATTGCCTTAAAAGGCGCTGACCAGAAGAAGCAGATGACCTCATTTCAAAATTATTACAGTACAGAGAACTCAGTTTCAACATTATAATTCATTTTCTCGTGAAATATTTCAAATTTATTATCAGTTTCCTGACACGTAATGGCTAATCGTTAAGGATAGCCACTTTAACATAATATGAATACGCATTTCTCCATAGGTAATACAACAGTTCCTGCATTAGCATTATTGACTAAGGTGCATTTAACTTCTTCACTAATACTTAATGGAAGGTTAATGTATAAGTCAGGAGATTAAATGGCTTTTACTTAAAACAAGTATATTGATTAAAATAACTTAGTGAGATTTTCAAGGCTGCTGATATAAAAAGTCACACATTTTAATATTTTATTTAATATTAAGAGCAAATTGTAGGGTGCAACAGATCACGATTAGTGGAAGTTATAGCACTAATTACTTGGGGACCTAATTCTTGCTCGTAGTTAACAAATGGATATTGTCTATTGAAAGGCAGCAAATCATCCCGGTGATTTCTGGCGTTCAGGGCGTCCCTGTGTTTAAGCACTTCTATTGTTTCTCACCATGTCCTTCAGGAATGCCTTCCTTGTACCTTACACCTGGCACCATTAAAAGATAAAATAACCTTCCAAAAACAGAGCTACTATTCAATGTCATTGAAACATAGCTCTATTTCCTTTTCTCCCCCATCCTATTATTATTTAAATCTGTGTTAAACCTAATCCATCAAATGCTTGCAGTGAATTAGCTGATGTTACTTACCATTTCCTTTCTTTGCTCAAAACCCAATATTCCACCAAGGATAGTAGACTAACAAATTGGCCTTGTAATAGTATGACATACGATGCCCAAGAGCATTCGCTTCTTTGATTCTGTTTCCATCTAGGAATCCTCAGCCATCTCATTTATTTGTCTCTTTGTTTAGGTAGCACAAAGTTACACCAGCAGGGTCTTGTTCAGTTTTAACCTGAACTTTGAAGGAGTGCCCAGGACCCATGTAAACGTTGTGCAGGTCCAAGTGCAGAGTGAAGGATACACAGCAGTTTACTGCAAAGTCCAGAACGGAAAACAGGGTGGTAAATGAGACAATAGATCTTTACAATGCTAAATATATAATAGGAATGAAATCTATGGTAGTAAAAATGCTGATGCGTACATGGGACTTACTTTGAGCCAGGGAATGATTCTAAGTGTTTTGAGTGGAATCAGTCATTTATGATTGAACACAATCTCACGAATAGGTAATTCTTCTCTAAGTCACAGCTGGGAAGCTAAGGCACAAAATGTTAAGATACTGATCCTTAGAACTGTTCCATACATTGCCCATAGCTATGATCAAAGGTTACCTGGCCCCCTAATCTAGTAGGCAGTGTGGTTCTGCAGGCCAGGATCTTAAACCTATATCTCAAGATTTGTAAAACAGAAAGACTTCACTTCAAATCCCAGAGTGGTTGCTTATTTATTATTCCAAGTCCTGAATCTTTATTTATTAAATAAATAATGGTAACAAACATCTACATTACAAGGCTGTCATAAGAAGAAAGCAGAGACATTGGTATAACCAGGCTGGCATGCTGCCTGTCCCACAGTAAGCTCTCCGTAAATTAAAATCATTACTACTGTTCCATGCATCGTTTTATTTATTCGATGGACATTTGATTTAGTTAATGTTAACCATATTTGTGCTAAGCTTTGGTAAATAAGACCTCTTGAACTCATAGTTTAGTAAGGGGCAACAGACATACAATTAATTAGAGTTTAGATGTAGTCAGGCACAGCAGAAAAAGTCAAACACCTGGTGGCATCAAGGAAAACCTCAGTGGCATCAGAATCCGATGTGGCATGTTTACAAGGCTTACCATCCTGTGCATTTTCTCAGGTTGAATATTGGATAAGCCAGCTTCAGTTGTTATAGATTTATTGGGACCGTTGCCAGATTTGAAAAATCTTGAGATAAACTGAAATTGAAGTTCTATGCTATCATGGATAAATTTGATAAATATATTTTATTAAAGATTCTGGTGAGATTGAGCTATAACACTCCGTACTTAAAACATTAGAAACATTTGAACAATAGCCTTTCCTCCATCGTGTTATGATATAAATTATATTCTGCTTTGTGAAGCACTTTTTTACTTTTAGATGCGCATTGATATAGGTAAGTTATATGTCAAATAAAAAATATCATAAATGTAGGATGCCATATCATCAGAAAGTTGTATAAGATAGAACTTTTATGTTTTACACAGACACAAAATATTTCTTTATGAATTACCAATTACATTGGCAATTAATGTCAAAATACTATTAAAACTCTGTCAAATTATTTTTTTTCCTTTGTCCAAGTGTAAGGGGAGGAAGATTGATTTAATTCTTAATATGTCCTAATGAATAGGACCATGCTTCTCCATTATACATGGGCGATTCTTCCTGAGAGAGTAGAGTCCCCTAAAGAAGAGCTTTGTCTGAATGAGCAATTTACAAAATAATAATAATAATAATAAATAAATAAATTCACTTTCATTATTCAAAGTGCATTTCAATGTACCCATTAAGCATTCTGAATTGAAAAAATTTTAAATATGATTTTAAAATTATTCTCCACGTTTTCTCTCTTTGGTCTACATTTGGAATCACCATCAGTATTAGAGGAGAAGATGAAATAAAACTGTAGGTGCTCAGCCATTTCACTCTCATGCTTTCTTTTACTTGTTACATGGAGATTTAGGTTAGTTAGAAGTATGAATCTCGGTTCCACTAAGATTTCTAATATCTAAATTTAAGAGTAGCTGCTACATGACCTGAGTAAACAGCTCTTAAAGCTCATCCTGACGAGATAGAATCATATTTAAGTTGGAATATTTCTTATTCATAATGTAAAAGCTAAACTGATTCTTCCTTTCCTCGTTGCCTGTATGTCATTCTCTCCCTTCTCAGGCTTTTTCAATGCTCTTTCTTGAAGGGTACGGGCTAAATTGTGTTCTCCCCCCAATTTATGTTCTAAAGACCTAACCCTCATTGCCTCAGTATGCAACTATATCAGAAGATAGGCTTTTTACAGGGTAGTAATTATAGGTGTATTCTAACCCAATATGACTCTGTGTCCCTATTGGAAGAGGAACTGGGGACACACACATGTAGAGAGGGAAAACAATGTGGAAACCTAGAGTGACCAACGTGTAGACTCTAGAAACCCGGGAGAGAAGGCTGGGACAGGTGCTTCCCTCACCAGCCTCACGAGGAACCAAGACCTTGAGCTTGGATTTCTGGCCTCCAGAACAGTGAAAAATAAATTTCTGCTGTTTAAACCACTCACTTTGTAGTATTTTTTTATGGTAGCCCTGAGTAAATAGTACACCAACTAATGATTTTGTGCTTTTGTTTATGAATACATATGTCGGGAGACCTCTCAGACTTCATCTACCATATTATATGTAAAATAATTAGAGAAAAGAAACTCTGATACAGTTTCTATATTACTGAAATAACCACAGCTAGAAAATATACATTGTATATATGTAGATGAAGAAGCAAATGCATTTTATTAATATGATTGCCAGATAAAATACTAGATGCCTTGTTAAACATGAATAAATAGCAAGTACATGTTTAGTGTACGTATGTCCTTAATATGCATGAAATATGCTTGTAAATAAGAAAATACTGGTTATCTGGAAGTCAAGGTTAACTGGATGTGCCATATTTTTATTGACTAAATCTGACCATCCTATTTATCAGTTTTATCTTCTCATACTGAAGTAGCTGATTCTTTGTGATTTTATTTATTAATATTTATGACTTGTCCCAAACATGGAGACTTGTATTTTTGTACATCATCATGTTTTGTAATGAATGAGTCTCAACCCCAGTCATACTACCTATTTGTTATAACTTCCTGAAATTATAACATTTATATATATAAAGGCTTCAATTTTCTATATATAGTTTTTTTTTATTAAAAAACTTGTATATAGTTTTTTTTGTTAAAAATTATTCTCTGTTTAGAAATCAGGTATTTAAACAAATTTCAGAAGACATTAATAACATGGTTTCAGAGTGGAAAAATATTTTGCCATAGTCCTTCACATAAAGTATATAATATATTGCATTATCCAAAGATTTATTCAGAGGATTTAAAAATCTAAAAAAAGAGAAACTCTTAAAAGAAAGATTTTCTGTTTTATTTTATTAAAACATTTAAAAAATATAAAGAGATACTACTTCACACCCAACTGATTGGTTACAATATTTAAAACTGATAATACTAAGTGTTGATTATTTTGGGAAGTGTGGTCATTTTAATGATATTAATTCTTCTAGTTCATGAACATAGGGTTTTCTGTATAAATATAGATGTTTTATATTTATTAATCTATAATTGTTATCTACAATTTCTTTCATCAGTGTTTTGCAGATGTCCTTGTGGAGTTCTTTTAGCTCCTTGGTTAAATATATTCCTAGGTATCTTTTGTTGTTTGTTGTTGCTGTTATAAATGGGATTACCTTCTATTCTCAGCAAGATTGTTAGTGGTATATAGAAATGCTACTGCTTTCTGTTTGTACCTTATTTTGTATTCTGAAAGTTTTTGAATTTATTTATCAAATAAATAAAATTTCTGGGAGGAGTCTTTAGGATTTTCTGGGTTTATGATTATATCATCAGCAAACAGAGGTAATTTTACTCCCTCTTTTCCAGTTTTGATGTCTTTTATTTCTTTCTCTTTCTGATTGACATGCCTAGCTCTTCCAGTACTATGTTAATTAAGAATGCTAAAAGTAAGAATTCTTGACTTATTGTAGCTCTTAGGGGGATTGCTTTCAATTTTTCTGCATTTATATGATGTTGGTGCTGGGTTTACCTTATATGTTCTTTGCTATTTTGAAGTGTTATTTCTGGGCCTATTAAGTTGAGTGTCTTTATTATGAAGGAAAGGTGAACTGTATCACATGTTTTTTCTGCATCTACTGAGGTGGTCATATGGTTTTAATCTTTAATTCTGCTTATGTGATCAATCATATTTATTGCTTTATATATATATTGAATCTTCCTTGCCTCCTTGGAACTAGAGTTACTTGATCATAGTATGTTGTCTTTTTGATGAGCAAATGAATTTTATTTATTTGTATTTTGCTAGGGATTTTTGCATCTATTTTTATCATGGATATTGGTCTCTAGCTTTCTCTCTCTGTATGTGTCCTTGTCTGACTTTAGTAACAAGGTGACACTAGCTTCACAGAGTGGGTTAGGATGAACTCCCTCTTATCAAAGTACAATGTTATTTTGCATAGAATTAGGAAAAACAATCCTAAAGTTTGGCATGGAACAACAACAAAAATAAGCCTGAATAGCCAAAACAATTCTAAGCAAGAGGAAAACTGAGGTATCATATTACTTGACCTCAAATGACACAAATCTTGTGGAAAATCACATATATCTTTGTATGTATTGACATAAGAAAGATAATTTTATGACGAAATTACCATGCTCTTAAAGGCTACTAAATCCCCAAATTGTTAGCACATGAGTTCCTATTATCTCTGTAAACACGAATATAAAACCTAGTCTGAATGTCTTATCATCACATCACTGCCAAGGTGAATACAGCAGCCATGACATGGGGACTTTAATTTTTATCATTACGCCTCTAAAGGGGAACTTATTTTCATCTTGTAGCTTTACCTTTTGCCCTAAAAATTTCTGTATTCAGATATTATCTAGGTTAACATGAGTCTGGTAATCTTAAAACTACACTGTAAAAGTAGATTTGCACATACACAAGCAAATGTGTGAGAATCATAACGTCATTTTTTAGTGCAGTTGAACACCCGGGGTGATAGAAAAAAATCATCTTTACTTTGAGTCTCAGCAAATGTTTCATATAATCTACATATATAATCTTTATCTCTTACCAGCCATTCGTCTCATAGCTTCAACTAACCATAGAAATTTTTGAAATGGATATATGTCTCTGTCTGCAAATCTGAAATGAATAGAAAGAAATTTACCATCTTTCTATCCAATTTTCTCTTTTTAGCCAAACTACTCAGACTAGAAAACTTTACCTTTCTCATTTTTTTCTCTTTAACCTTTATATTTACTATTATTTAAAACAGTTCTCATCCATGGCCACACCACTCTGAACATACCCAATCTCATCTAAAGTCATTCTTGATTGCCTCTTTCTTTACCAGTTTTAATTCATTGCCATCGTTCAAAGGTTGCATATGCTCAAAAATAAAAAAAAAAAAAGCTGGATAGCTCCATTATTTAATAATATACTCCAAGCAAAAGACATAGTTCTGTACTTTTCACATTAAAACTTTAAATGTTATTTATAAAGGAAACCTATCTGAAAGCTGGATTGTGCTCCCAAGACCTCCATTTCATAGTAACACTTTAAGTAACCCGGTTCTCAGGGCCAGTTTCAAGAACGTGTGACCTCTACCGACATGTTTTGAAAAATGCCATGTATGGAAAGCCTTCTGCTGTCACTGTCTTCAAATTACTTATAATTTTTGAACAAGAAGCCCACATTTTCATTTTTCTGGGGGGCTGATAAATAATATAGCCGGTCCTGCATATTCAAAGTAGTTATCATCCTCCGTCTACGTCACCAAAGCATCACCTCAGCTTGTACCCTTACAACTGGGGTTTTCGTTCTCAAGCTATCCTACATAAAGCTCTGGGACTACTTTCCTAATTCCACCAACCTAGAGCCTGGTTGTTGCCCGCAATATTTTTACGATGTCTAATATAAACCCTCTGTTGGTCTGAATGGTCTCAGCATCACCCCCTTAGTCTTTCCTAACTCTGTATTACAGCTCACGCTGCTGGTTAAACCTAAAAACGTGAACATCTTCCTTTTCTACATGCCCAGAACGGGCTTCAGTTGTTTAGCCGTAATCCTTGATTCTCTACAAAATCTTCCTGGTTATTCTCATTCTGAAGCAGTTATCATACCTCCGATTTTCTAGACTTATTTTTTACATTACATTAATTAGCATATATGCTACAACATGCGAATACATATGAGCATTACGCCTAATAAATCCAAATTTCAGAGGAAGTTTCCAAAGAACATGTATTTTAAATAAGCTGATACATGTGTGTTGCTGATATGTAAGGGCTGAGGATGTGTGCTGGCACATCCAGTACTACTAGTGTTTCCTAGGTGCTTCCTGAGAGAATCCTCGCCTTCCCTTACCTTCCCCTTCCCTTCAAATTTGGTGATATTTTGGTACATTGGATTAAAAGATTAAAAGTATTTTGGCAGGAAAAAAAACCTTCTCTAAAATCTCAGTTCAAACTCAACTATAAACTCTTTTAGGAATTGGACCTGTGTAAAACACACTTTTCTGATTCATAAAAGAAGAGCTAATAAAAATGATTTTAAGTTTCCAAAAATAACTAATAGTTCTTGGGAAATATCTTAACCATTTAAATACAAGCAAATTGGAATCACATGGATTAAAGTCCTATTGAAATAGATAGGGGCCCTAAGAAAACCCTGTAAACTGTCCTTTGTGCTATAATGTCTGAAAAATAGTTCAAGATGCTTTGGTAAAATTGAAGCACCGCAGGATTGCCCCGTTTCTGGTCGTGAAATGCCTATTTGCCAGTGCGTATCCCCTCACATGTGGTCTTTATTCACAGTCAATATACTAAGTACAATAAACCTGTCGAAGGGGATCACCAGAGAACTCATAAAGTCTGAGTGTATTCTTTAGATTTTTACTTTTAAAAACATGTTATCAGGAATTAAGTGTAGGATGAATGTAGTGATCAGAATTTTGAGAAATTAAGAAAGTGTGGTGTAGTGCCTAATATTTGCAGGGATCTTATAACTCTGTGCAGACATGTCTTTTCAGATGAAGCGACTGAATGTGAAAAAATTGTACAGCATCGAGCGGAGTCTTAGGTTAAAGTTCTTGCTCCAGAACTGACAGCAGGTGGCCCTGCCATAAGGTGTACATATGGCTGAGACACGGTGCTACTGTGAGCTCTGCTCATAGAGCGCATCTTGTAACCCGTGGGGAATAGAGAATCTCTGACACTGTGACCAGAGTTGTGAATCTTCTCATACACAGCAGACGAGATGGCTTATCACAAATCTTGGTCTTAAAGAGATTTTTATTCTTCTAATGCACCCCTTTCCACTAAAGAAATGTCTCCCTGGCATCAGATCGAATACTTGAAATTAATTAATACCTTACATATATGAGTATTATATGTCGAAAATTAATCATACCCCTTTGCATAAGATGAATCATTTTACATCCTTTAGGTAATTATTTGCATAGGTAATTTAACATATTTTTCATACAAGAATGTTTAATTGAATACTCATGTACATTTATTTTAAAGATATGTGTATGTGTACATACCTCTCCGAATAGAGAATCGAGGAGCAAACAAAATTTTACATTTTCAACACAATCTTTTATTTCCTTTTTATTAAATTAACAACAACTATTTACTGACCAGTAGTTTTTTAATAAATATTTATTTTTAGTTATTATGGATATGTAATAGATGGGTTACATGGGATGTTTCAATACAGGCATACAATGTATAATGAACAAATAAGGATAATTGGGGAATCCATCACCTTAAGCATTTATTATTTCTTTGCACTAAGACATTTTACATTTTAATTCATTCTTTTAGTTTTTTTTTAAAGTATAATAAATTGTTGTTAACTATAGTCACTAATGTACTACCAAACTATTAAATCTTATTCATCCTATCTGACTGTATTTTTATTCTCATTTATTTTATTTATTATCATTATTTTTTTTATTTTGAGACAGAGTCTCAAGCTGTCTCCCTGGGTAGAGTGCCATAGTGTCACAGCTCACAACAACCTCCAACTCTTGGGCTCAAGTGATTCTCTTGCCTCAGCCTCCCAAGTAGCTGGGACTACAGGCACCCACCACAATGCTTGGCTATTTTTTGTTACTGTTGTTACAGTTGTCATTGTTGTATTGGCTGGGTTCAAACCCGCCACACTCTGCAGTATGTGGCCAGCACCCTGCTGACTGAGCTACAGGCACCGCCCACCATATTTTCTTTATCTGCTCATCAAGTGATGAATCCTAATATTAATTCCATACCTTTGTGACTGTGAATTGTGGTATGCTTTTGAGAGCAGGTATCTTTTTTTTTTTTTTTTTTTTTTTGAGACGGAGTCTCAAGCTATACCCCTGGGTAGAGTACCATGGCATCACAGCTCATAGCAATCTCCAACTTCTAGGCTCAAGCGAGTCTCTTGCCTCAGCCTCCCAAGTAGCTGGGACTACGGGCGCCCGCCACAACGCTTGGCCATTTTTTGGTTGCAGCCATCATTGTTGTTTGGCGGGCCCTGGCTGGGGATTCGAACCCGCCACCTTAGGTGTACGTGGCTGGTGCCTTACCCGATTGAGTCACAGGCGCCGAGCCAAGAGAGCAGCTATCTTTTGGATGAAATTATTTTCTTTCGTTTGGGTAGATACCCAGTGGTAGGATTTCTAGAATGAATGGTAGAACTACTTTTAGCTCTTTGAGGAATCTCTAAACTGTCTACCATAGAGGTTAGTCCTAGTTTGCAGTCCCACCAAAGTGTATAAATATACGTTTTTATCTGCATCCATATCAGCACTTTTTTTTTTTTTTACTTTTCAACAATGGCCATTCTACCAGTGTTGAAGAGAATACCTCATTGTGATTTTAATATGAATTTCGCTCATGATCAGTGATGCTAAACATATTTTTCATATGCATGTTGGCCATTGTCTTCTTTTGAAAAGATTCCTTTCGTGTCTTCTGCTCATTATTTGATGCAATTGTTTGTTATATTCTTGCTGATTCATTTGTGTTCTTTATTGATTATGGATTTTAGTTATTAGCCAGATATATAGTTTGTGAATCTTTTCTCTGATTATATAGCTTGTCTGTGTACTCTTTGGTCAGGCTTGGGATTAGCCGGGTCTCCAGCCGTGGACTATGAAAATGTCTGGCTGTGACCACTATGCTATCTTGCTCAGGATCAACTCCCCTTAGATGCCTGGGGCAATTTGTCTTAGCAGGAGAGAGAGAGGAAAAAAGAAAAACAGTCTTTGAGGGAGAAAAACAATTTTAGTAGGAGAGCGAATCTTAGCAGTCTTTGTAGAAGGTAGCTGAGTAAGTGCCCTCCAAGCAGGAGAAAAGAGTTAGAGTGAGCGAGTGAAAGAATGAGAATCTGGACTAACCTCACCTGTGGCTATTTATAGAGGTGATCCCAAGGCTACTCACACCACAGGCATGGAGACTGCCAAGCACTGACGCTCGTCCTCTCGCTCATGCTCTCATGTTAAGAAGAGCCAAATCCCTGTCCTCTGAGCTATCTAGTCTGCTACACTCTATTTATTATTTTCTTTGCTCTGAAGAACTTTAATTTAATTAACTCACATTTATTTCTGTCATTGCTCTATTTGTCTTTATAGTTTTAATCAGAAATTTTTTACTTATATTAGTGCATAGAAGATATTTGCCTATCTTTTCTTCTAGAATTTTTATGGCATCATGCCTTACATGTAAATCTTTTATCCATTTTAAATTAATTTTTGTATATGGTCAGAGGTAGGGGTTCTGCTTCATTCTTCTGCATATGGCTATCCAATTTTCCCAGCACCACTTACTGAATGAGGCATCCTTTTTACTAAGGGATGTTTCTGTCTGTTTTGTCAAAAATTGGCTTGTGGTTATATGTCCCTCCCACCCTTAGCTCTTCTATTCTATTCCATTCCATTTGTCTAGGTCTCTACTATTATACCAGTACCATGCTGTTTTGGTTACTATAGCTTTGCAGTATAATTTGAAGTCAGTTAATGTAATGCCTCCAGATTTATTCTTTTTGCTTAAGATTGCTTTGCCTATGTGGGCTCTTTAATGTGCCAAATGAAACTTAGGGTGTTTTTTTTAATGTATCTGTGAAATAAAACATGGTATTGTGTTGGAAATTGCATTGAACATGAAAATAGCTTTATGCAGAATAGATAGTTTAATTACACTGATTCTATAACAATAATCCATGAGAAGGGGATTTTTCCCATGTTTTTGTTTCTTTGATCCCTTGTAATTTTTGTTTATTTATTTGTTTCCATTTCATTTAGCTCTCCTCTGCTCTTTATTTCTTTTCATCTTCTGGACTTCGGTTTAGTTTATTCTTCTTCTTGTTTCTTGAGATTTGGTATTAGGTTGTTATTATTATTTTTTTTTTAATCTTCCTGACTTTTTGATATAGACATTTAAGACTACGAACTTTTCTTTAGGACTGCTTTTGCTATAATCCCATAGATTTAGAAATCTGTTATGTCATTCAGCTTAAGAAATCTATTCATTTTCATCTAAATTTCTTCATTTCCCCAAGGAACATTCAGCAACAAGGTTGTTTAATTTCCATAATTTTGTGTAGGGTTGGGAGTTTTTCTTAGAATTGATTTCTAGTTTTATTCCACTTGGTCTGAGAAGATACATGGTATGATTTTGGTTTTTGTTAAATTTGCTGAGACTTGTTTTGTGAATTATGATATGATCAGTCTTGGGAAATGTTCCCTGTGCTGATGAAAAGAATGTATATTCAATAGTTTGGCGAATGTCTGTTAGTTCTATTTGTTCTAGAGCCTCATTTAACTCCACTGCTTATTGATTTTGCTCTTTGATGTTGTGTCTAGTTTGTCACTGGGTATTGAAGTCCCAGGAAAGCATGATGGTACTGTTTATTTCTGTGCTAGGTCTAGTAAAAATTGTTCCATGAAACTGATAGCTCCCAGGTTAGGTGAAAATATATTTAGAATTCTTATTTTAAAGTGCTCCATTTAATATAATATAAAAACTATCTTTCTCTTTTTATTTTACCACTGTTGATTTGAAGTCTATTTATCTGATCTGAGAATGGCTACACTTGCACACTTACGATTTCCATTTGTATGGAATACCATTTCCACCCCCATATGTTGACTCTGTGCAAGTTCCTGAGAGATGGATTCCTTGGAAACAGCATATACTTGGCTTGTGTTTTTTCATTCATTCAGCAAGTCTATGTCTTTTAAGTAGGTATTAAGATTATTCACTTATAGTTTTAATATCGATATGTGGGATACTGTTCTGTTCATTTTCAATGATACCTTGTTTTGTTTTCCCTCTTTAATATTAGTTGCTGTGAGCTTTAACTTTGGGGTGTCTTTATGCTGTTGGGTATCTATTCTGTGACAGAATTTGGCTGTTTGACTTAAACTCCTACTTTTTCCAGCACAATTCTCTTTGCATGGGAAGTACCTCTGAAAGTCCCTTATGGCTTTTTTACACTCTTTATCATGCTACTTCTGGTCTTATCCCTGACTGTAGCTTCTTGACTGTACAGAGTCCATGAGACATGCCCATCTTGCTGGTACCACAGGCCTGAGCAAAAGTCAGTTTTGCTGATTTTTAGTGAGAATCTTGTGTCTTGTTATCTGAATCTCTGACAAAATACCAAGGAAATTTTTCTCTTTAATTTCCTAAAATAGGTTTTCCATGCTTTTTGCTTTTTCTTCTTCTTCCTCAGGGAAAGCTATGAATCTTATATTGGCTCACTTCACTTAATCCCATTTTTCTCTGCATGATTGCTCATTTTTTTTTATTCTGTATTGGACTGATTTAGTTTGAAAACCTGTCTTCAAGCCCTGATATTTTTCTGCTTGTTTCTAGCTTGTTCTTGAAGTTTTATGCTGTATTCTGAAATTTCCTACATGACTTTTTTTATTTCTTTAAGTTCTATTATGTCTTTTCTTATGTTGTCTATCTCTTCAGTGACTTTATTTATTTATTTATTTATTCATTCATTCATTCATTTATTCATTCATTTATTGAGACAGGGTCTCACTTGGCCACTCTTCATAGAGTGCCATGGCTTCTTAGCTCATAGCAACCTCAAACTTTTGGATTCATGTGATCCTCTTGCCTCAGCCTCCCAAGTAACTGAGACTATAGGTGCTGTCACAATGCCTGACTATTTTTTAGAGATGGGATCTCACTCTGGCTCAGGCTGGTCTTGAACTTGTGAGCTCAGACAATCCACTTGCCTCGACTCTCAAATGCTGGGGTTACAGGTATGAGCCACCACACCTAGCCTGACTTTTAAATTTTTAACATTCATCTCCTTAAATCTGTTTTTGGCCTTTTTGTGTTGATTTTCACCTTTCTTTTCAATCCTATTTATTATGTTTACTGCTCATATTCTAAATTCTATCTCTGACATTTCAACAATTTCCATTAGTTTATTGTCCTTTGATAGAGATGTTTTGTGGTCCTCTGAGCTTGTTAAAAACAGCCTGTTTTTTCATGTTCCAGACTTCTTATTCTAAGTCCTTTCTCATCTGAAATGTTTTCTGTTAGCTCAGGTCAGATAAACTTTCAGTGTCCCTCTTCTCCTCTGCTGGAGACTCTTCTGCTTAGTGCAAAGAGGGAGAGGTCAACGGCTGGCACACTTGCATTGTTTTCTGGAGGATTCACCCTGGACCAGATGGGCAGATGCACTGTGAGAGAGCATCTCCTGTCTCCCTTCCCCTTCCCTGGTGGCTGTCACTGGTGGCCTCATGCTACAGTGAGTTAATGCCCCAGCTAGTCTCAGCTAATGTTGTCAGCAGCAATCATTGCTGGATCAGGCTGGTTTTAATGCTGTCCTAATCAGAGCCATGGGCTGGGGCATTCTTTGGCCAATTGGAACTTGAGTGCTGCCCTACCTAATACCACAGGTTGAGGTGATTTTTGGCCCAAGATGGCTTGAGAGGTGCCCTCTCAGATTTGCAGGCATTTGTGGTTGTTGTCTTATTCTGCCTTGACCACAGCCCTGCACACACCTGTGTGAGCTGGTGACTGATCACTCACACTGCTTTAACAGCTGTCCTGCTCAGATCCACAAGCAGCAGCAAATATCATACTTTGCTGGATTGGGAACTGCCCCACTCAGATCCACTGTTTGCAGTGCTGGTGTGAGTGCAGCCCTGCCCATACCAGTAGGTGGTAGTGATAGGCAGCTTGCACTGGCTCAAGGGTTGCCTTGCTCAGATGTATGGGCAGTGGCATTTGTTAGTCCATGAAGCTCCAGTGCAGCTCTGCTGCCCATGCCCACAGGTGATGGTGGCTTACTGCCCATGCTGGCTTGAGAGCTGCCCCATTTAGATTTGTGGGTTTCTTTATTCTTTCATCTGTTAATGGACATTTACATTGATTCCATATTTTGGCCATTGTGAATAATCCTGCAATAAAGATGGGAGTAAAGATACATCTTCAATATACTGACTTCCCTTCTTTTGGATACATAGCCACAGTGACTGTAATCTTTCTCCTATTTTATATATTTGCCATTCATGTGTATGGAATCATCTTCACTCAAGGAGAGTGGCCACTTATCCATAAATTCTGTTTTGATCTGTTTTCTTGATGTAATTAATTACTATCTTCATTTGGACAATAGATTATATAGTCACTTAAATTTGAACAAGCATTATTTTATTTATTTGACCACTGTAGTCAACTTATATACTGTATCTACCTTCTGTAGCCTAGTTAGCAGCAAATACTAAAGTACTAACAAAGTACTCATTTTAGGCACTTCAAACTAATTTTCCCTCAAATGGGTCCATGTATTTTATTTGAGAAAAGATGACAATGCAGTTTTAAACAACATTATAATCTAACTTTATTATGCTGCAGTAATTATATTATACTTAAACATATCTTAAGAAAGGACAGGGCATTATTTTTTAAAAGAAATATTAAGAAGTAAAAAAAAAAAAAACTAAAAAAACATAACAATAGCTGATACCAAGGACTTCAGTTCTCCTTACTATACCTGTCAATCATGTTTGTGATTCCTGAGAGTGTGTGGAGATGATGTAGCAATGACTACAAAGGTTTACACTATTCAGGTGTGTTCTGTCTCAAAACTCGTTACCTACCCAGAAAAATTTTGGAGTCCTCAATCCTTTGTCACTAATTATTTAGAAATCCATTGGCCTGAAGGCAAAAAAATAGAAAGCATAGCCTTTCTGGCCTTGTGTCACAATGTCACATACCCAAGGAGGAAACAGAAAATGATGAACTTGTTCTCGGGTACCTGTGTTTCACTCATTGCCTGTGCCTACGACTGTTTATAAACTTCACACACTGGCATCATCCTGTCTTTCCAGCATTCTTACCGCTTCCTTTTGGAGCACCCAATCAACTGATTCTTTCTCCAGTGTCCATTCTCGCTGTGGGGTTTTTTATCTCTTGGTTCTTGAATAAAAAGAATTTACCTCTTCAAAAGCTGAGAAAGATACCAAGTGTTCTCATATGAAAATGGCTGTTATAAAATAATGTAATCAGTCACCTAGAGAAAAGTAAAAGAATCGAGTTTTTCCACCTGAGAGATTATAATAAGTTGATGTTAACTTTTTCAGTTATTGTTATCTTCATTGACTCAGTTACATCATAGGTCAGTAAACTGTGGCTCTTGGGTCAAATTCTGCCTACCCTATTCTGTTAAGGAAGTTTTATTGAAACACAACCATGTCTTTTCATTTATATATTGTCTGCAGGCAAGATAGAGTAGTTAAGAGATTTTATGGCCCATAAAAGTGCAAATGCTTACTATCTGGCCCATTATAGGGTTTGTCAACTCTTGAACTGCATGATACCTTGTTTAAGAATGCTTTGTTGTGCCTTGAGCAAAGTAAGACTTTAATGTGTTTGCAAATTTAGAGCATTATTTTCTTATAATGTAATAACATTTTTTTCTTATTTTTGTAACCAATACTACTTCATAAAGCATCTTATGACATTTACATAGACACCTTTTTTGAAGCAATTCATTTATTTACAAATTAATTTACACAGTTAAACTTACTATTGTTAAGTTTTTTTTTGTTGTTGTTGTTTGGCTTTCTCCTTTTTTTCAGTATTATTTAATTCTTTTTTTTTTGATCATCGATATGTAGTGTGGTCAGTGGTGATTGAATTATTATTTAGAATGTGATATTTTCATTTGTTTTTGATTAGTTAATAAATTAGGGACTAAAATATTTTTTCAATTTGTGGAAATTTTCTCATTTATAGAAAAATTATAGTTTATTTTCAGCCTCGAGGTTACTAAAACTCATGCTACCATATGCTCTAAATGCAAATTTTTAAAGGATAATTTTTATATTCATCTTAGAAATAATTCACTTTTTGTATTCCATAATACTACATTCATGTGTGTTTGAGCAAAGAAAATGATAATATATTTCATTAAATAAAAAAGAAATTCAGCATGTTAGAAATCAATAGTTAAGTGAGTTACTCACTAGATGAGGGTTTTCGAAAGGTCTTTAGATCCCTTGGAAAAAGTAAATTTGCTTATTACCTTAAATGGCTTTCTATATGGAATGCCAGCTCATATGTCATATATTCATTTGCATTTCATTTTATTTCTATCTTTATTTCTATTGGGTAATAATTTCTTTAAGAGCCCACAGTAAATATTTAAATATTCCCATTACTTCTAGTTCCATAAAACTTGCACTCTTGATCATCACAAATGTTAGATTAACAGTTAGCCACCACACATAACTTCTGTTCAGTTATATAATACTAAAAGTCATATGCATTAATTAATATTGTTCAAAAAATAATGTGCTGTAGCAATATCTCTTCTGTTAATGTCTTGCATATGGGCCAGTAAAATAATAATAATAAAATAAAAGCTCTTAGCATGTTAGATAAGAAATGTTCAACAGTAGCTTTATGTTTATGCTGTATGTACTTCTATTGCTGTTGATGATAAAATATCTTCAAGGTGGACATCATTATTTCACATTTGAAGAAAAAAACATTTCTTTCTTTCTTTTTTTCTTTCTTTCTTTTTTTTTTTTTAAAGACAGAGTCTCACTATTTCACCCTGGGTATGGCATCACAGTTCACAGCAACCTCGAATTCTTGGGCTGAAGTGATTATCTTGCCTCAGCCTCCCCAGTAGCTGGGACTACAGGCGCTCTCCACAGAGCCTGGCTATTTTTTGTTGTTGTTGTAGTTGTCATTGTTGTTTAGCAGGTCCAGGCCGAGTTCAAACCCACCAGCCCCTGTGTATGTGGTTGGTGCCCTAACCACTGAACTATGAGGCACTGAGCCAAGAAAAAAAATCTTAAGGAAGAAGTATGTGTAGCTAAGGGCACAAAAACTAAGAAGCATAAGAACCATGATTCAAATCCAGTTTTATGGCTCAAAGATTTGTTCATTCAGTTTATAGACTCATGAAATGATGGGAGGGGAGAACAACCCTTAGAAAGGATCCAGCTCTGTCCCTCTGTTTTACAATAAGGAAAGTGAAGTCCTATTTATTTGTATTGATTTTAAGCAAGCTAACAAACAAACAAACAAAATTACCTTCGGTTAGGAAATTCATGTCTAGCACAGTCAAAACTAGAAAGGCAGATATCTTACCTCCCAATGCAAAAGTGATTTGTTATACAGTGAACATCTCGTTTCTCACAGAAGCTCTCCACATCATCCAAGGTACCTAAATAAAACTCCAATAGGTGATATGGGCCTTTTTTCCTGTTTGCTGATAAACACAGGATGCATATGCTGGTGCCACGAATATATACTAATTGAAAAAATATTTTGTATTGCCATATCCTTATTAAATTTAACATTCCTATGACGCATCAATGAGAATAAATTGCTATTTGAAAATCTTAAGCTAAGAAAAAATAACTATGACCTGCAAATTTCTTCTGCAAATCCATAAGAGAGTCAAGAAGATATCAGTAACATTTTAGTTTTGAACTCTACAGTCACACTAAAAGGGAAATGTATTGTCTAGACAAAGGGCAGTCTTTTGAACACACAGTTAAAAACTTCGAAATTTTCATTCCAAGACTAATAATACGCATTGTTTACATTTTATTCATTTTCAGAATGCAGAGGTCTCATTGATTTCATTTTACAGCCTCTTTAACTAGCATTGATACTAAAAGCTTAGGCTTTTGACAAGTTCTTCAAAAACATTATTTAGTAAAATAAATTAATTGACACACCAGATTCCATATCAACTTTAAATTGATACAGTGTCCTTTACATTTTTTTACTTTAAATAAAGCTATAATCATGAACAGGGAAAGAATATGATGAACAACTCTCACTTCAGAGCATTTCTTGTTAAGGAGTCCTTTAAAAATACTGTCATTTGTGTACTACTGATGAACTACACAGAGTGATGCAGAAACAACATGAATTTGCACACACACATACACGTACACACAGAGGGTGCCAAAAATGGGTATACATTTTAGGAAAAGATTGTATTAAATTTGTAATATTCAAGTCATGTTTCACCTAAGAGGTGCTCAGCATGAGTTGAATTCATCTTTCGTTATCAATATATATTAAATATTACTTTTTTTGGCACCCTCTGGATATGGACATGAGGTGCAGAGAATTGAGATTACTATTCCTCATAGTTACCATTGTATTGTTACCATTATTCCAGGGGCTTTGTTTTACTTACTTATTTTATTTCTTCTTCCCCAACCTCCAGTCACGTACTCCTTCTATTCATAAGAAACCAATCTAATGTATTTATTATAATGTCCTGGAAAACAAAGGTTGTTGGAAATATGTAGCATTGTTTTTAAAAACTACACAGGAAAGTTGTATAAAGATCTTGTCCTATTTCTTACCATGTCATGATATCTTAATAAATCTATGGCTGCAACTATCATTTAATAAAACTATGACTGTGCATATACTAACACTGGCCACTTCTACCTATAACAAAGGGAATAATGAAGAACCGCTAACTTATTAAAATTATTTAAAAGTATCTAGCTCTTTTCCACAACTAAGAAGAAGTCTTTGTAAACTCTAAATATGGAAGGAATCCAAATAAGAAAGTAGTTAGCCAGACCACCCTGGTTGGAACAAGGTTTCAACCTGAGAAGGAACAGAATGTTAAAAACTGCCTCAGTCAGGGAGGGGATTAAAGCTGGCCTTCCAGTGTGACTATTTTGTATTTTCTAGAACATTTGATAAAGATAGTGATTAATGCTTGTAATCTTATTATATAAAAAACATTATATATTTTCAAATAAAACCAGCGTATAGGTTCAGCTCCTGTTACACAGTGGTTATAGCACTGGCCACATAGACAGAGGCTGGAGAGTTCAAACCCAGCCTGGGCCAGCTAAAACAACAATGACAACTGCAAAAAAAATGGCCAGGTCCCAGTTGCTTGGGAGGCTGAGGCAGGAGAATCACTTAAGCCCAAGAGTTGGAGGTTGCTGTGAGCTGTGACATCACAGCACTCTACCGAGGGTGACATAATGAGACTCTGTCTCAAAAAAAAACAAAAATAAAAAACAACTCCCCCCAAACCCAGTGTATATAATTTATAATCATAAGAGTATAAAAAGTGGAGAAAAATAATAAAGGAGAGGGAAAGGAGTTATTTTATTAAAAAAAAAAAAGAACTTCCCCCAAAACCATGGCTAATAGGGCATAGCCTGTGATTCAAAGGAGTAGGGTGCTAGCCCCATATAATGGAGGTGGCAGGTTCAAACCCAGCCCTGGCCAAAAACTGCAAAAAAAAAAAAAACCATGAAAACAAATATATAAAAAGCATGGTTAATATAAAATAAAAAAGAATATGCCAAAAATAATCTCAAAACTATTATAATCGCCATAAATATCAATGGTTTAATATTTACTACAGAAAATAAGGAATATCAGATTAAATTTTTATAAATTCAAATCCAAACGCAGACATTTTCTGGTAAAGAAGTAAGATTTGTCAGCTGAGGAATGACTAGGTTCGTAACTTTGGAAAGGAGAGCTTTACTTCTCCTAGTGGGTCTCCGCGGCCCACAGGCACCAACGCGATCTTGCCTGCTCAAAACATGGCGGCGTCAGCATGATCTGGGGGGAGACTTCTCAGCCCTCTCACGTCAAGGAAGTCAAAGAATGCAAAGCTGTGTGCAACCTTCATAGATTGGTCAAAAGCACTTCATCGTCTGCACGCTCTTCTCAGGAAGGAATGATGGTCAGTTGTGCTGAAACTAAATAAAGGAGGGGCAGTCAGTCACTTGGCTTGTTGGAATCAGTGAGCAAGTCTTTGCAAACGGCTGGTTTCTGACCCGAGTGGCGCCTCACACCTGTAATCCCAGCACTCTGAGAGGCGGAGGTAGGGGGATGGCTTGAAGTCAGGAGTTTGAGACTAGCCTTTGTCTATTTTCTCTACTCAAAATAGACAAATAAACTGGGCATAGGAGCGCAAGCCTATAATCTCGGCTACTTGGGAGGTTGAGGCAAGAGGATTGCTTAAGCCCAAGAGCTGGAGGTTGCTGTGAACTATGATGCCAAGGCATTTTACCCAGGACAGCAGAGTAAGACTCTGTCTCAAAGAAACAAACAAAGCAAAAAACCCCAAAGGTCTGTTTTCTGTTTAAGCCTTGGATAAGAAAGCTTGGTGACAGCTAACTAGGAGGTATCAGGACAAGGTGCGTTTGACTTTCCATATGGTCCAGGTTGGGATCTCAGTTCTGTTGAGTATTTTGTTTTTTATTTTTTCAAATTAATATGGGGATGTACATTTTTTTGGTTACATTCTTCTCACTTCCAGGGTATAGTTCCACTTGTAGGGGAACTCACTTTTAATATTTCCCTGGGATCTCCTTCACCAGAAGGGGTCTGTTTAGTCAGTTGCCAGGACTTAGGGTTTTATTTTTATGTCCCAGGATTTTAGAAGGCACAGAAAAAAATCAATACAGTGGAAATACAGGAATGTCCCCCAGTGGGGCAATGGGTCAGTTTTCTAGGACTGGGAATCCTACCCAGGACTTTGTTCATTTTACAATTACCTCAAACCATTAAGAAACACACCTGTCTGCTCTGGGTTCATACTGATAAAGCTGTTCCACCTGTGGGCTACTTTTGATTTATTTGGGGGATCACCTTATTTGGAGCATGGTGGCGCCTTATATTATTCCATTCTGTCGCATTACTTCGGCCTAAGTGGTTTTCTTTTTATATTTCATGGCAGTTCTTCCTTCAAAGCTGTTTTAAAAGAAGACATTTCTGGAGTAACCCTGTAACCTGTAACTTCCTGCCTTCACATTGTTGAACCCTCACATTCAAAGGTAATTTGGCTACATATAAAATTATAGCTCCAAAGTTGTCTTTTTCAGAAATGTCACAATTAATCCACAGTTTCCTCGTTTCTGGTGCCTCTGTTGGGAAGATTGCCATTAATCTTATTACATTTCCTTTGTGGATAATCTCTTAGGATTTCTTTGGATAATCTGAGGATTTCTCTTGGTCTTTGTGGTGCTTATCTTACTCTCCAGTTGTGGACTTTACATCTATTCTGCTTAACACTGCATCATGTCGGTATTAGGCATTCATCCTTTTTTATTTCATTCTTTGAAATTCTTAGTCATTGCGGCTTCAAATATTCTATCAGAGGCTCGGCACCTGTAGCTCAGCAGCTAGGGTCACATACACATACACGGAGCTGGTGGGTTCAAACCCAGCCCGGGCTGCCAAACAACAACGACAACTGCAACCGAAAAATAGCTGGGCGTCGTAGTGGGCACCTGTAGTCCTGAGTACTTAAGAGGCTGAGGCAAGAGAACCACTTAAGCCCAAGAGTTGGAGGTTGCTGTGAACTGTGACGCCATAGTACTCTACCAAGGGTGACATAGTGAGACTCTATAAAAAAGAAAAACAAAACACCACAAATATTCAGACACTTTTTTTTTCCTATTATGTTTTCTGGGTCCAGAACTGCTGCTACTTACTTTCACTCTTAAACATGATAATTGCTTATATGTTATATGGTCTTTCCTAACTTCTTTCTACAATTATATACCAGTTCCAAAGTTCATTCTTTGGTTCTATTTTGTTACCATTTAGCTCATGTGTTTTGTTTCTAATTTCAACTATTATAATTTCACCAGCTTTTCCTCTTAATGACTATTCTGTCTTCAATTAATAAAAACTCTACGGACATAGTTTTTTGTTTTGCTTTTTGTTCTTACTCTTTGAAAAATGATTTGCCTATTCTGTTGTTTCCGATTTATCTCGTATTTGTATATTTTGTTATTTCTCTTTTCTTTTGGTTGTGCTTCTCTGGGTCTGGCTATTTTGTCTGTGAAATTTTTTCTCCTATGCATAAGACCATCTTACCTAGCATTATAAAGGCTATCAGGACCAATACCTCACCTTACCTTGTGAAGTTTTGATAAGTCTAGAGATATACCAGGTCCTAGAAAAAAAGTTTCTAGAATATTATAGACTGATTTTGACAACTTGTAATTGTTCATTCCTCACTAATTTCCATCTCTAAGAGGACAAAATTAATTACTATAGTAACTACATTAAATTATTTCTTTCATTTTAGAAACTTGAGATCGAAGTTGGAGTTTTGAAGAATGAATCCAACACAGAGCAAAGCAGATTTCAGCGAGGAGACAATATGGTCACTTAAAGAGGGATGAGGTGGGGATGAGTCAGGAGTAAAAATGAGAGAGAGAAATACTGAGTCTGGCAGCCCTAGCCTTTACACAAGACGTCCAAACTTGTCTGCACCTAGAGACATTCCTGGACTTTTAAATTCTTCAGGCACTGATACTATCATCTCAATATAATTATCTAACTCCCTACATTAATTTTTCATTTATTTTTAAATTGATACATAATAATTGTGCACATTTACTGGGTACATGGGATATCTCAATGCATGTGAACAATGTGCAATATTCGAATCGGGGTTAGTGGGATAGCCATCACACCGAACAATCATTGCTTCTTTGTGCTGGGGATATTCAAAATCTTCACTTCTGGCTATTTTGAAATACACAATAAATTATTGTTAACTGTAGTCACTTTACTGTGTTATAAAGAACACTAGAAATTATTCCTCCTCTCTAACTATAATTTTGTTCCCATTAAACAATCTCTCCACATAGTGGTCAGTGAAATAAGCTTGTTCAATCTATTCACATGTCCCTTGTTTTTTTGGCAGTTTCTGGCTGGGGCTGGGTTTGAACCTGCCACCTCTGGCATATGGGGCTGGGGTCTTACTTCTTTGAGCCACAGGTGCCGCCCAACACACGTCCCTTTTCCTCTTGGCCTCTTACTCACTGCCAACTGAACCTAGTTTCAGCATCATACTCCTGAGTTTACTGAGAAATGTCACTCTCTTCAAATGCCTTTGGAAAAATTTTGTTTAACATTTCCCTATGTCCTAACTTCCTGCTGCCGTGGCTTTGCTCAGCTTCCTCTTCCTCACCTTCCTCATCTGCAAAGCAGGAATAATAATTGTTACTACCTTGTGGCTGAGAATTATCTGAATTAATATATATGCTCAGAAGTGCTTAGAACCATGTCTGGTAGATAGTAATATTCCAATAAGTGTTAACCATTATTAGTAGCATTGTATAGGTGTAACTACTGATTTTTTCATGTTATTATTGTTAATTCTGAGTCCTTGAAGTTTCAGAGTGACTTAGACTGGGTTCTCTGAACAGTGCGTGAGGCAAGCTTCTACATGATAGTGAGGCATCTGGGGGGAAGAAATCCAATAGAAAGAAAGCAAGAAGAAAAGAAATTGAAAAGAGGAAAAGATACCAAATAAAAGAGGAATGTGTTTAAGAGCTGCACAAGCTTCACAGCGCACAAAGTTGGTTTTTCCTGAAGTGTCTGGAGAGTCCTGTGAACCGTGTGGTGAAACGTTACATGGCGAGAGGAAGAGAGAACATCCATATCTGCTGCCTCCCTGGGTCAGTATTTCTTATACACGTTGTCAACCCTAATGCCCTCTTGGGTTATACCCTTGGCTCCTTTGGACAACAGATAGTGAAGTCTCCCAAATAGCAGGAATCCAACTACGGATCACAGGCAAGCCAGTAAGCCGGCTGTCATCTTCCCTTCCCATCAGCCTGCACCTGGGAAGCCAGTGTGTGGGGGTGGAGGGGTGGGGGATGGTGAGTGGATTATAGGGCATTTTGCGCTGCAGCAGCAGTAGGAAGCACAGGGGGAGGCTCTATTGTGTTTCCTCGTAGCTAAAATGACAAGAAGGAACTGGAACAGCTACTCTGTTAGTCTCCACCTGTCAAGCGAGTGGCGCTCCATGCGGTAACACTTTCTTCTTCTCTGCCTTAGGTGATGGCCAAAGGGCTCAAAGAGACTCACTTCAATAAATAACAAAACCATTCCTGTGTGACTGCAGGAAAAATGACTGGTGCCAGGTAATCATCCCAGAGAGACATCAGACGCATCGAGCCGAAAGAATGGCCAGGCGAATCTGGACAGTCAGAGAGCTGGGGTCAGTCAAGTCAGACGAGGACTCTGAACACTGGCTGTGCCTCTTGCCAAATAATTCTTTATGCTTTAGAATCAAAGAAGAAGAGAGACATTTTCTCTTTCATCCTTAAAGGCTGGAGAAGTCTACCTTAGCCAACTACCTACTTGTGAATGAATAGTTTTATTGAAAGGAATGGGATTTTCTGACCACAGATTGATTTTATGCTCAAACTTAAGGGACACAAGAGTCCTGAATTGACACAGACATATGTAGAAGGGCACTGTTCAAATGAAAAGGATGTGAAGAAGAGCAACAACAAAATCTACGGTTAACCTCTTACCTGTCTCTATCTCTCTCTCCCTCTCAGGGCTCTGTTTGTTTACATTTCTATATTTGAAAGATCATGGGTGTGAGCTGAGAGGAGATTGAAGAATAGGAAGGGTTTGGGCCAGATGTGCTGGTAGAGACCTGCATGGGCAGAGCCAGGGTGATGTCTGCCCCCAGGGGTGAGAGATCTATTTTATATGGGGCTGTTGGGGCGGAAAGATTCCCCTGTTGGGTGGAAGATTCTGGTGGGCTGGGGGTCTTGTGGCATGAGTTTTTGGGGTGCAGCTGGCTAAGCCTTTGTGGTCTTTGTTCTCATAAGGGAGAGGGATGAGGCAGGAAAACTGTGTGTGGCCGCATTCACCTCTCTAACTACATTTTCAAAAATCAGTATATGTTTTTTACATTTATGTATTTTAAAAATATTTCTGTAATGAAGTTTCTGGGTCCTTTTTGCCTTAACAATCATATATTTCAGGAAATTTTTTATTGTTATTTCTTTGATTATATTTTCTTTTAATCTTCTCCTGGAATACGTATAGTGGTGCTATTGGCTTTCCTGCCTCTGTCCTTATCATTTTCTATATATTTTTATATTTTTAAATTTATTTTAATCTTCCATTGATTCTGAGGAAATTTTTCAGCTCCATCCTTTAACTCAATATTATATTCAGTCACATCCATTGTGCCATTCAGCCTATTGAGATTTACATTGTAGCATTTTAAAATTATTTCTCTCATGATACAAATGTTATGCATTAATGTACCACTATGAACTTGCTAGTTTATTTTTATTATAAACCTTATTATATGGGCTTTTTTTTTTTTTTTGCAGTTTTTAAATTTTTTTGGCCAAGGCTAAGTTTGAACCCACCACCTCTGCCATGGCATATGGGGCCGGTGCCCTACTCCTTTGAGGCACAGGCACCACCTATATGGGCTTTTTTATCTCCTGTTTCCTTGGTATTATTGGTCCTACTGAGATTTCAGCCATTGTTATTTTAATTATTTTTTTACTTATTTTTCTCATGTTAAAGATATTATATCTCTGAATTTAATGATTATATTGGTCCACTTTATTAACTCTGCTCGGTAAGTAATGCTCAGATTTTAGGGTTTGTGCAGCCAACTGGGGCACGTGAGGAGCTTGACGTTCACTTGGGTGAGCTCTGTTAGCTTGTCTCTGTGTCATCCAGCGACAGACTGTGAGTGTCCTTCTGCATATGTCCCACTGCCTTGAGAAACTCTGCTGCTGAATTGGGTCCTGGGACAGATGCCATAGTAACTGATATGACATGGATCCCAGTACAGCGGTTCCACTGCCCTTTAACTCAGGGTGAGCTCACACGGACATCACCGATTACCTTCTTATCTGCTGCTTAGTCATTCTTGGAATACTTTCACTTTTTTTCCTGTGAAAATCTACTTTTGGTGGTTTTATCTGTTCCCTGTATAAGGTTTTAAGTCAAGTTCAGTGGAGCTGTACCACTGTTCTGATCCCATCTGCATTATAGCATCCAGAAACTCATTAGTATTCTGATTTGCTTTTAGCACTCTTTTTGGCTTCCCAGAAATATATTTTTATATATTTCCAGTTATTTAAGTAGGTTTTGAGGAAAGCAGAAGAGCTAAGTAATTAGGTACAGTTGAATCATGAAGCAGTACTTTCTGGCTTATCTTTGAAGTGCCTCAGAATTTTCTTTTAAACGAGTGCCTATTAATAAATACATATATTCTTAAGGAATATTTTCTAACATCAATGAAGACATTTTCAACTTCTGGATTTTTTGGTTATTATATTTAATATTGATTTATAGCTAAGTAAACTGACAAAATATTAAACCTTTTTTTTTCTTTTCTTTCTTTCTTTTTTTTTTTTTTTTTGCAGTTTTTGGCTGGGACAAGGTTTGAACCCACCATCTCCAGCATATGGGGCCGATGCCTTACTCCTTTGAGCCATGGCACCTTCCCATATTAAAGCTTTTCATATCCCCTTTGTGCACAGAGCATCTTCCTCACTGGCAGAAACATAAGCAGTGGTCATACATGGGTTTCCTTTCACCACAAATCATTGCCATGTTTTCAAAGCGCAGTCAACAACTATTTATTCATATCCAATGAAAAAGGTAATCATAAAATTTCCATCTTCAATGACCTGGAATAAAAAAAATGTAAATCGAATATGTTGTAGAAAGTGTGATATAAGCCCAATAGATGGGAACAAATCAATCTTCTCTTTAGATGTGCTCTTCAACAGTTGAATTCACACGCTGCTTAAAAGCCTTTAAGGAACAGCAGTGAAAAACTTTTCAGAATATATATAGGAGAAGAAAGTTCCAGAAAAATTAACTGAAATACATGAAGAAAATCGTGCATTTAATTGAAAGACAAAAGCAGGAAGAACTGTACAGCCTTTTTTTACTTAATATAGCAAAGGAGTTGTATTTTGAGACGTCAAGTTGTCAGATGTAGTCCGTGTGTTCTAGCAACTATCTCATTAACATTACGTAGAACAAAGTGGATTGCATTTCTGTAGGAACAATTTTATAATTTTGTTATTTCAGGCTGTCTGATAAGCCAGGGATTCAAAATTAAAAGTGAAGAAGTAATAAAAATAGCTGTTCCTCTGATTTTGATATAATGAAAAAGAGTTCTGAGACATGGAACAACATTGAATCATCTCAAAAACATTTTAATAAGTGAATGAGGCCAGACACAAAAGGCAACATACTATATGATCCTGCTTATGTGAGATTATAAGAAAATAATTCTAAAGATGGAATTTTGGAGAGAAGAAAATATTGTACATTGTGAATCTGGACAGTTTCATGACTTCTTACAGTTGTCAAAGCTCACTATACTGTAAACTTAAATTCGTTGTTTATGGTATTTAAGTTATGTCTCTCTCATAATTAAAAGAAAATTTAAAAAACCCTCCATTGATGGCTTACAGCCATTCTTATAGTAAAGATCAAACCATTAACCTGCCTGGAGATGGATTTGTACTTCTGTTTCACTGCCCCCTTTTGTTTTTTGTGATCTTGCGGTACTATCCTCCCCACATGGTAGGTTGAAATGTGGTTATCACTGCCTGAAAACATAGTAAAGTAAAAGTCACTTTCTCGGGGTTCTTCCCTATCCTTCTGTGTTAGGGTAGATGCTCCTGTAAAGGGCCATCAAAGCTCCTCTTGGAATGTGCTTTGTAATTAACTTATATAAATTTTGTTTTTGTTCTGAAAGTCTTGTACACCTCCTTACCTTGTAACATTTACCATGTTAGGAGAACATTTAGTAATATAAGGCAAGGCTAGTGAAAACATATAAATGGGGAATCAAAGAGATTATTTTAGTATTCGTCATTGAGATTTTCTTTGTGTCGGTAAAAAAAGATGAAAATAGACAATTTTGTAAATTTACATTTGCTCTCTTCCCAAATACCACCAAAATGACAGTAAGTTGTTTTTTAAAAAGGAAAAACAAATGAAACAAAAATGTAAGCAGGGAAAACATGAAAGATCAAAGCAGAGGGGTGATACCCACATATTACCAGAGTGGTGAAAACTGAATTGTACACCTCCAGTAGGTTCCCCTGGTAAGAGTGTGTTTAGTTTCATAAATTTCCAAACTGTATTCCTAATGAACTGTAGCATTTTCCATTCCCACCAGCAGTGAATGAGAGTTGCCGTTGCTTCATCACCTTGCCACCTGTAATTGTTCCGGATTTGGGCCATTTCAATAGGTGTGTAGTGATATCTCACTGTTGTTTTAATTTGCATTTCCCCAGTAGCACGTGGTATGGAGCACCACTTTATCCTCCATATACATATTCTTTGGTGAGGTGTCCTTTAAGGTCTTTGGCCCATTTTTGATCAGTGTTTCCCTTTTTCTTAAAATTATTGTGTTTTAAGAGTTCTTTGCATGTTTTGGATCATAGTTCTTTATTAGACACAGCTTTTGCAAATATTTTCTCCTATTTGTGGCACATCTTCCAATTTTCTCCATGGCATCCTTCGGGAAGGAGACTTTTCTGATTTTTGTGAAATTCAGCTTATCACTTATTTAGTTTATGGATTGTTCCTTTGATGTTTCTAGAAAGTCATCTCCATGCCCAAAATCATCTATGTCTTTTTCATCTGTTATAGTCTAGGGATTTATAATTTGCATTTTATATTTAAGTCTGTGATTCATTTTAATTAATTTTTGCAAAGGGTGTAAGGTCTAGATTGTGTTCCATCTAGATGTCCAGTTCTTCCAGTACCATTTGTTGAAAAGATCATCTTTTCTCCTTTATATTACCTTTGCTCCATTATCAAATGTTAGGGGACTATGTTTATGTGTGTTTATTTCTAGGGTCTCTATTCTGTTCAAATGATCTATTTGTCTACCTTTTTGCCAAAATCGCAATGTCTTGATTACAGTAGCTTTATAGTAAGTGTTGATGTCAGGTAGTATCAGTCTTTCAACCTTGTTCTTCCCCTTCAACATTGAGTTGGTTCCTCTAGGTCATTTGTCTATCTAAATAAATATAGTCAGTTTGTTAATCTTCACCAAATAACTTCTGGAATTTTGGTTGGACTTTCATTGACTCTATTAATTACAGTTGGAAGAACCGACATCTTGACAATATTGAGTTTTTCTAATCCAAAACATGGAATATCTCGCCATTTATTCAATTCTTTGATTTCATTTTTTAGTTTGCCACATATAGATACTGTAAATATTTTGTTAAATTTATGTCTAAGTATATCATTTGTATATATTACAAATGCTGTTATGTTTATATAATAATCAACCTAGTATCCTACGAGCTACATTTAAATGCTTATTTATTCCAGGAGGGGTTTTTTTTGGGGGGGGCAGTTCTTTCGACTTTCTATAATACTGTAATCTTTATTCAAAGATAGTTGTCTTTTTTCTTCCTAGTCAGTTTGTCTTCTATCTCCTTTTCCCGTCTTATTGCATTAGCTGTAAGCCCTCTAAATATAATATCAAAAGAAGTGAGAGAGATAAACCTGCTTGCTGCTTCATCTTTGCAGGAGAGATTCTAGTTTCTCATTAATAAATGTGATGTAAGCTATAGTTTTTTTGTAGATATGTGTATTCGAGTTAAGAAGTCCCCCTCTATTCCTGCTTGCTGAGAGTTTTTGTCATGAATGGGTGTTGAAGTTTCTCAGATACTCTTTCTACATCTATTGATATCATGCTGTGAAGTTTCTACTTTAACCTATTGAAATGATGGATTATATTAAATGACTTTTGAGTGTTGAACCAGTCTTGCATACTTGAAACAAATTTCACTTTGTCATGGTGTATAATTCTTTTTATAGATGTTGGATTCCATTGATTAATTTTTTTCTTGAGAATTTTTGCATCTATTTTCATAAACCTGCAGGGGAAAATCACAACCAACCTAATTTACTCTGCCAAAGATTAGAAAGACTGTGAAATTGGCAGGAATGGCTACTTTTAAAAATGTGAGGGTACAAGTGAATCTTTCTATGAGTAGAATATGAACGTATTAACACAATAACTAAGAAAATCACGTGAAGTCTATGTTAACCAGTTTGATGGAAGTGTTTCGGATTGTGTGTGGAAACACCACACTGTACCCCAGAAGTGCATTAATGTACACAGTTACCACTCAATAAAAATAAATAAATAAATAAATAAAAATGTGAGGGAAGGGAGGAATAGTGCAGATTCACTATATATCTGATTGAGAAAATATTAGATTCCCCTTTTCTTCAAGTTTTCACCTAGCTGCCAGGTGTTTTCCTTCATCACAACAGAAAACTAGAGGAGTTTTTTCTCTTTTCTTCTCTTCTCTTCCCTTCTCTTCCCTTCCCTTCCCTTCCCTCCCCTCTCCTTCCCTCCCCTTTTCTCTCTCTCTCTTACTCTTCTTCTTCCTCCTTTGAGTGTAAAGTCAAACACAACATTGGTTTGGGTTTACCTGGGTACTTTCAAAGGCAAATATATCCTGCCTAAAAATAAGAGATTGTGTGAATGTGTGCATATCAGATGCTAAGCATGTGCAACATCTTCATCCTCAACTAAGTTCCTGGAATGTTGAAAGCCAGGGAAAATATTCCCAGAGTCCTTTTGACAGGCTTAAAGACCTAAATACATTGTCCATCAAGGGGGCTCTGTAAAGAAATCCCCCATCTAATTAGTGTTTTAGTGAGGTTCACAATTAGCAAAGTTCAAATTTATGCTCAGAGATTTCAATCAGAATTTTTGTATTCCATTCTTAAATATTAATAAACAACTTAGACTCTTTTGACAAGTGAGGAAAGCACCCAACCAGTAGGGACACCAAAGCAACAGAGATAAATGCAACGAATGAATGCAAACGTATCTATTACATATACATAAAACAAGCATAAAAACATGGAAGAAACAGAATACTTACAGGAAAAAAAATTTAAAAACATATATCAAAAAAATCCTCAAAAAGTTAAGAGTATATTAAATTATGATGTATTAAGAACTAGGGTGCCATAACAAGAAATATTTAAGTTAATAAAAAATAAAAATTAAATGAGTGCTTAAATTAAAAAAAATATTCAAAAGAAGATTTGAAAAACTATTGAAGAATTATTTTAGGAAACTGATTCAAAGGATAAAATAATAGAAATACAGAAAATAAAATATAATTAGAAGACTACTTTAAAAAACTTAACATGAATATTAGAAATTTTGAAAAGAAAGGACATGGCAATCAGATGGGAGAAAATGATCAAAGAATTAATTCAAGAAAATTTAGCTGAATTGAAGGATATGTATTTCTAAATTAAAAGTGTAATGAAATTATCTGCATCAAAGTAGATGATGAAGAAATGATAAAACCTTCCAAAGAATAGGAAATCATATTGTCTTCAAACTTAAGAGCATTTAGAATGGAAAAAATAAATGATTTTAGTATTCTGAAGCAAAATGTTTCTAGCCTGAAATCCTACTCAAATTATCAGTCAAGGGAAATGGTAGGACAAGGACATTTTTATACTATTAGGAGCTCAAAAGTTTTCTCCTTATGCATTCTTTTCCTGAAAAGGATAGTGGAGACACCAAAAGAATTGTACAGATCCAGGAAGCTGATGATCCAAAATAGTGAAAAAGTAAAAAGTGAAGGGATTCTAGGATGACAGCTCTTTATCTGATATAAATGATAACAGTGCAAATTGGGCCCTTTCCTTGATATGCTGGAGAGGTCTTAACAAGAAAACAAAATGGTACAATACTTAAGTGACTGAATGTCTTCAGATGATTGACAAACCAGTTAAAGTTTAAATTAGTGATAAGAAAACAGAAAACAGTAAGGACAAGATCAACAACAGACAATAATTAATTCCATTGGGGAAAATGGGGCAGAGAGAAGAATTAATTCTCACAAGTAACTGCAGTTGTTCAAAGGATGGTTCTTTCTAGGCAACAGTTGCTGGTAACTTCTCCACTCACTTGAACTCAGAGTGGCTACCTGACTTTATTTGCCCAAAGTAATGTGAGCATATGTGATGCAAGTCATTGCAGGGCAGAAGCTTTGGGATCAAGCAGGGCGCTTTAATTTGTATCACCAAAGAAAGGCTAGCAGAATGATCAACAATTCCCCCCAGGTCATCAGCCCATGTCCCAGAGGGAAAGCCGTGATAATATGATGCAGAAGAATGTGTAGAAATAAACTTTTGCCGTTTTACGACTGAATTTTCTGAATTACTTGAAATTCAGTACAATCTAGTCTATCCCAACTCATATAGAAATTTGTTTAGCAGGTAGGTTCTCCTATTAAATAGATTAAAATATGTGGCATAGGCTTTGGAATAGGGAAAGTGGAGAGAAATTGTAAATTTCTATTCATTCTATGAATTGTTGAAATATTTGGCAACAATCTTATTCACGATAACTAGAAAGACAGATAAGGTACCTAAATATCTTGCAATTTGAGGCAAACCTATTGGAAAATTAAATTTTGATAGCTTAAGATTATTATTATTGTCTGAATTTTAAAAAGTACTATAAGAAAGAGAGCAAGTCAAAGAAAATAGATGAATTTCTAAACATGTATGAGAGGAAATAGTGAGAGTCCAGAATTATGGGATTGTAAGTAGCAATGGATTTTCATCCTTAAAGATAAAACTTAGAATGTGTGTGACCAACAATTGGCAAGTAAAACAGTCTTAGATGACAATAAAGACCATGGTACCGCTATTAAATGGCTTGTTACAATATTTGGATAAATTAAGATGTATCTCAATGAATCCTTTCAGCCGGAAAACAGAAGTTAAACTTTAGTTTTCTTTGGACAACTGATGCAGTCAAAGTAACCATAATTGAGGAGCATAGGAGAAAGAGAGAGAGAGAGATTGAAAACAGAGGGAGAGAGAGGTTGGTTTCTAAAAGAGTTCTAGATGTGATTAGGACATGGGATATATATGCATAAGCTTAAGATTATTTAAATTTTTAAGTGGTGTAGGCAGAAAATCCATTACAGGGAAACAGGCTGAGAAAGATGTCCAGTTGCCACTGGGAAGATATATCCCAATAGCCATTCTACACAAAGCCTGGGCAGTCAATGGAAAGGAAAGGGCTCAGCCAAGGTTGGAGTAAGAGCCATGGAGACCAAAGGGCTGAACCACTCAAGGAAGACTTCTCCTCCCCCATTTTCACAACTTGGCCTGACAACCTTTAGAATTCCTTCAGAATAGTGACAGCTAAGTTTTTTTCTTTGTTTCTGTTTCTAAAAGGAAGTATTTACTGAGTCATTCTGTTCTTAATCCATAACTATATATTGGCTATCTGTGTGTGTGTGTGTGTGCGCACATGCGTGTGCTAAGTGGAGCTGATCATTCATTTTTGTTGTTGTTCATAGATTTCACGAGTGGGATAAGTCATATTTGCACCTCATGTGCACTATCACAAGATTCTTCTCTTTATGCTCAATGCTATGATTGGAAAGAACTTGTGAGTTTTGTCCCTTGGAAGGAAAGAAAGTGAAGGTCACTTAGTGATTGCAGAGTGCCTCTCATTTTCCTGCTATTGATTGACAATATCTATTACATTGATTTTGCCTGTCCCAACATACAATGGGTGTATGGACTGGGGGGAGGGCAAGGTAACTTACCTTTCTCAAGTCTTTGGATTGAGATGAAATATACACAAAGAATCATACTTAAGGAATTACAACTGAGAAATTACAACTGATATCATGAGCTTCTAGACCAGATTTAGATGATGAGATCCTGGTTCTCAGGCTGGGGCCTGATGCTGTCGTGTGATCTGGGAGTGTGAGGCTGTCCAGAGTCGGGACCGCATTTAACATATGGGAGGAATGTAAATAATTGAAGTGCAAAAATAAAGAGTTTCACATAATGGATATATATTCTTTGTAGCTTCTCCTTTGAGTTTTGATGAGCCAATAAAATATGAAGGAAATGATCCTATCTAACTTCAGATGCTATGGCATAAAATAGTGCTCCCTGATATTTTTTGGTTCCAGGAACCGGTTTCATGAAAGACAATTTTTCCATACACCAGTAGAAGGGGGATTTTTTTGTTTTAAGTCTGCAAGCAATTACTTTATCATGGTCTCTGTGCAGTTATACTTCTCTGCTACTGATAATGTGTATTTGTAGCCATTCCCCAGGGTTAATATCATTGCCTCAGCTTTACTTCGGATCATCAGGCATTAGATTCCCATAAGGAGTACACAACTTAGATCACTCCCCCACCCAGTTTGCAGCAGGGTTTGTATTCCTATAAGAAACCAATGCTGCTGCCTCTGACATAAGGTGGAGCTCAGGAGGTGAAGCGAGTGATGGGGAGCAGCTGCAAGTGCAGATGAAGGTTTGCTTGCTTGCCCACCACTCGCCTCTTGCTGTGTTTCAGCTCCTAACAGGCCACAGACTGGCACTGCTCTGCACTCTGAGAGTTTGGACCATAGTCATAAAAGCCATGCAATTAAAATTTGGTCCTTTTCTCTTGGAATATTTTTATCTGAGTAAAATCTAATATGGTACAACACAGAAATCATTCCAGAAAAGAATACATGGAGGTGTATTCTATTCCAGAAAGGAATACATGGAGGTGTTGAGGTTGCCAGCCCAAGCTGAGCTTCCAGCCATGATAGTGGGCTACCCTTGTTATCCTGCCCGGTCACGCCTTTCAATGAGTGCAGCCCTAGCCATTATAACTGTGCAACTGCCACGAGAAACTCCAAATTAAAACTGGCCCGCAGAGAGCTTCCTGACTTTCTGACCTACAAAATCATGGCAATGTAAAAAGGCTGATGTAACCACTAAATTTGGGGATGATTTGTTGTACAATAATCAGTATATAGGTCTACAGCTCAGTTCTTTTCTCCACGTAGGAGTCAAAGTGATCTTTTTACAAATTAAGTGGGACCATGTTACATCTGCAATGAAACAGTCCTATGTGATGGGCCCCATCCTCTGACATCGTGAACTCATGGGGCCCTGGATAATCCTACTCTAGGCCTTTTCTCAAGCTGCAGCCTCTACCTGGAATCCACTACATCCACAGTTTTACTTGGCTAGCTCCTTCATGTTATTTGTGTTTTTTCTAAGATTTCTACCCTCATTAAGACCTAGCATGAACCTCTTCTCGTCCACCTCCATTCACAGCATGCCTGATCCCCAAATGAAGCCCTCCTCATTCTATTGACTTTTTACAGTCCTTTCCATCTTCTAACATATGCATTTATTTATTTCTTATTCACTTTTATCTCTTTTTGCTAAAATAGAACATCAGTGAGGGGAGGACTATTGGTGTGTGCGTGTGTGTGTATGCATGTGTGTTTCTTTGTAATTCAAATGTCTATAACCATGCTTGACACATCTATGGCTTAGTAAACATTTGCTAAACCATGAATGAGAATTTAGAAATAAAAATGAGTAGAAAACTATATTTGAAGATTAGCCTTTCTTCAGCTTAACTTCAACTCATACATTTCCCTTAAATTTTTATTTACAATTTTACAGTTTAGAGTTTGCTTAATAATTTTTATAGCAAAAGCATCATTACTTTTCAAATAAACATATACTGCATGCAATTTTGCTTCAAAAGAAATAGAAATACCCAAATCCCAACATCACAAAGCATTCACAATGTCAAACCTTAAAATCACAGATCATTGCACTTGTTAAAGTTAGATGGTGCTATTTCACGTTTGAACCTTCTGAAGTTACTTTAGCCTCCTAATTTTAAGATAAACTAGGGAAATAATAGTCCAACTTCAGATTTTGGATCTTTTGGGAGGTAGCATTCATCTTCCAAGTAGATTTTCCAAAGTGATACAGATATACATGCAGCTGTCCTCTTAACTCCATTAAGTTACAGTCATAATATTTGAAGTTAATGTGCTTTTTTACTTATACCAATACTTCCTAGTAAGTATAGTTTCTAGTTTCCATTTATTTTATATAACAGGTAACTGACCTTTTTATCATTTACTGAATTTTATTCTAATGGCCGTCATGAAAATATTTTGAATTAAGCTGATTTAAAAGCCTTCTCATTCTTTGTCAATCTTTGGCAACCCCACACACAGAACTTGCAAGCATAAGGTTCGTACATTCCAGACACATTTTCAATCCACTTTTTAAGCTAACTTTGAGGTCTGTGCAGTCTGTATATGAGGATTCGTTAGCAAAATTATAGGTGCTTGCAGCATAACTTGAAACTAACGCTTTACCTATAAACAGAAACATTTACCAGATAGTTAAGAGAACTTCCATAGAGAATACATCCAACGAGCAGCCATTTAATTTGTAAGAGTTCAAAGGATAACTGTTTTTAACTGAATGACATAAAAATATCTTATCAAGCACCACTGTTGTGCTGTCTGCCTTTTTAATCATAGCATGTTCATGCTATTAATGTTTCTGCAAAAACGCACAGAGGTCAAGGATGCCAGGAGAGACAGAAAAAGAGAAAGAAAGAATGTGTTTGTTAATTACCTTTTCTGGGAGTTTGCTAAGGTGATGTGATTGCCTTTAGTCAACTATTTGGATACCATATTTATAGGCATGTGGTCATATTTTAAATCAGTTTCTTGAATATCAGAATTCAACAGTCTGGTAGGGTAAGAGGAAGCCAAAGGTAAAATATAAAGTACTTGGATGAATATTTTTGAAAATACAAAGAAGTGTATATATAAAGAAATTCAATTAATATTTTAAAGAATACATTTGGTGAATAATGTATATTATTGACATTCAAATTATGTTTCTTAGTTTACTTCTTAGAATTGAATCTTTTATAGTGTAATAGTAATATATGTAAAAAATAATGAGTTTATGTATCGAGGTGATTAGAATTAACATTTGGTGTGGGTATAATATATCTCTATATTCAGCTACATCTTTAAACCACTCCTTCCCCCCAATACACACATGCCCACATGTGGTCATGTACAGGCACATTTTAACCCCACGGTACTCAATTACAAGTGTTCGGGTTCACATTGTTTAGATAAATTGCTTATTATTTCAACTTAAATGAAACTCCATCTCCCTTTCACTTAAAAATCTTTATACTTACAAGTATTAATTCTGAAATATGTTATGTCTCTTTAAATACAAATGCAATGTTATAATTTTCCTTGGGTGCCATAAGTGTAAATGTTGTATCCATATTTTGTATATTTTAATGTTGAAAGTAACTGATAACTATCAGTGTTATCAAATGCATGATATGGCCTACTAGCTTTCTGGAGTAGCTAACTTTCAAGTACAAAGAAGAGATACCTTTATTTTGCTGTCTTTAATTAAAAATGCAAGCCCTGTAATTTTCTTGCTGCTCACAGAAACAAAGCAAGTCAAGCTCATACATCAAGTGGACTCTGAAAGCTACAAATATTTGCTGTTCAGGAAATCTCAATGAGGGTTTAGTTTTTAAAAATTAAAGAAAGAAAATTGCTATTAATAATTGGTTTCAGCTAATGAAATGTTTTTATGCAAATAGGTGAACCCTAAATATGACCTGGAAAAAAAAGACTGCTTAACAGTTACTATTAAGCAATACATTAGTAGATCAATTAAACAGAACTTCTTTCTAATGAATGTGCTGTACCCTCGTTGCCATGGAAACCTGGAAGGCAAAAGCTCCAGAATGCTAATAGCATGAGAAAACACCATAAAATGTTTGTAAACATACACCTTGAAATTTGTACAATCGGTGAAGTAATAAAAGGGTGATGCAAAGAATTTCTCAGTACAGGAGGAAGGACATAATTTAGAATTCAAGGTATTATATTATTTTTTCATTATTCACATCAGCCAAGAAACAGCCAAACATTATTATGGGTCATGTTCATGTGCATTATCTGATATAAAGAAATAGTCTGTTTTCAGGCTGAAAGAAATTATATCTAAAACCATGTAACACTAGGGATAGTGAACAATTCATGTAAGTTATTTTTCCAGAGTGAAGATAAAGCAAAGATAGGGTTAAAAACAAAAGTATTGAATTCATTCCACATGTAACATTTTCACCCAAAGATATAATCTGTATAAGCCTTTTTTCCCCTTTAATTTTTTTCCCCTCTAATTCTCTTCTTTGAAACCTCTTTTACCCCTTTGTTTTGGTGCATGCATTAATAATATTTGATTTGGCTTAAACAATTCCTAACAAACTGAAACGTCTGGAGCTCTATAGACAAATACTGTTATTAATGCAAGTACAATTACTGAATTGAATAAGAAAAATAATTCAGGCCACTTTAAGTTCCTGACGTCCGATGATAATTACTCCAATTTTGGTTATACTTTAAAGAGAAACAAAGCAGCTAAATAGCAATTCCATTCATCAAAGAATTAATTTCTTTCCTATTCACTATTATGACAGAGTATTGGATTCTTTTAGAAGCTAATAAATCAAAAATTCCACAACCATTTTGTACTGAATTTCATTCATAATTATTGATATAGAATTTGGGACAAAGACGACATTCCAATATCTGTGAAAGGAAAAATAAGATAAAGGGCTTGGCATTATCCAAGGACGTGAGGTCTGTATCCTGGTCTCAGGAAGCTACAAATCAGACAGTGGGAGTCTCCCTGCACAGCGGGTCTTGGCTGCCTCCTGATTGGCCAGGAATTAGAAGTCCTTCTGAATCCCCTCCCATTATATTTGCTCAATCTGAGCTCATTACTAAGTGTTGTGGAGTATTGCTGAGTTCATGCCAATTACAGAAATGTGGCCAGCGCGTTTGCTGCTTCAGGGAATAGTGATTAGAGATGTATATTATAATGATGCATTCCTTAAGGAAAATCATATTTCTCTGCAATCTTGTCCTGGGACATACAAAGAAAATTACATGTAACGTGTGCTCTTGTCAAGAGGTTCACATTTTCCTTGTGTCAACGTATTTATTCCGTCTTTAGTTTTGGAATGCTTGAGTAGAAATTGGTGCTATTTCATTCATAATCATTACATATAATATAGAATCATACCCAGTATTTAAAATTGGGAATTAATTTTTCGAAACTCTCAGGGAAATACATTATGGGACAAACTTCACATTAAGCACGTTTTTATTGAGCAAAAAACAGCAGCACAGATTCTAAAAATGTTACTACTCTTTTTATTTGAAAAGAAATAATTAGGTAAAATTGTGAAATAGGTAAAATTGTGAAAACAGCTATCTACTAACTAACCAAAATAAATAAATGTTAACTTTTGTCATATTTGCTTTAGATCTTACCTCTTATGTAAGAAATAAATTACCACATAACAGTCAAATTCCTTTTTACCTTTCTGAGGCTTGAATATTCCTTCTGTGCCAAGAGGTAGCCACAATCTTAAATTTGGGTTCTAACAATTTAAACAAATACTCCACGTAAAAGAACTCATTAAGTAACAAGGAACATTTTGTGTGCTCTGTATTGATATTATACTGTGTTTTAATTTTTTTAAGTATTTATTAAACATATTTTTTCCAAGAAGTATTCATGTAATAGTATAGCAGAACAATATTATACTGTGAAATAGTATTCTTTCTTTTTGCAGGTTGTTTTTGTTTTTGTTTTTGTTTTCAGTTTTTGGCCAGGGCCAGGTTTGAACCCACCACCTCTGGTATATGGGGCTGGCGCCCTTAAGCCACAGGTGCTACCCTATTTTTTCTTTTCTTATTCTAAGTTATAAGTATGTTCCTCACCCATACTTATGGTGTGTATTAGGTGTATATGGTATGTATTAGGTGTGAATTTACTCACATAAGTGAAAGCAAAAATAAAGACAGTATGGCCCTCTCAATAAATGAAGAAAAATCATATAACAAAATTCTATACCTGTTTATGATCAGAACACTTAACCAAATAGGTGGAGATGAACAAAGGAAACCATAGATGGCAAACCCACAGCCAACGTTACAGTGAATGGGCAAAAATTGAAGGCATTCCTGCTTGGAACTGGAACCAGACAGAGTTGCCCACTGTCCCCAATTCTATTCGACATAGTGCTGAAAGTTCCAGACAGAGCAATCGGAGAAGAGAAGGAAATCCAGGGTATCCACATGGAGAAAGAAGAGGGCAAATTATTACTCTTGGCTGTTGATAAGATCTTATATAAAAAACCCCAGTGATTCTACCATGAGACTCTTGGAATTGACAAATAAACTCAGTAAATCAACGTACACAAATCAGTAAGTTTAATGCATGCAACCAACAGTCCAGCTGAGAATCAAATCAAAGATGCCAATACCTTTCAGAGTAGCAGCAAAGAAAATAAAATATGTAGAAATATATTTAACTAAAAAGGTGAAAAACCTCTATAGGGAGAACCATGAAACACTGAGGAAAGAAATCGCAGAGGATGTAAACAGATGGAAAAATATGTCATGCTCATGGATTGGCAGATGTTATTACAATGTCTACACTACACTACCCAAAGTGATTTACAGATTCAATGCAATCCTCAGGAAAATACCAATGTAAATTTTTTCAGGTTTAGATAAAGCACTTCTACACTTCATACGGAACCAGAAAAGAACCTGAATAGCCCATGCAATCTTACTTAGTAAAAACAAATCAGGGGCATCATTTTATCAGACTGTAAGCTATACTACATGGTAGTGGCACAAAAACCAAGACATAGACTTACTAATTAGAATGGAGAACCTAGATATGAAACCATCCTCATAGTGGCATATATTCTTCTTTTTTTTTTTTTTTTAAATAAAGGCCTGTTGTTCTACACACCTACATCTAAGTGGGCTATGTTAATGAGTATTCATAGGATTTTTTTAAATTTAATTTTTATTAAATCATAACTGTACAAAACAGATGATGCCATACACTGGGGAAAAGAATCTCTGTATAATAAGTGGTACTTGGAAAATTGAATAACCACATTTATAAGAATGAAACAGGATCTGCACCTCTTCCCATGCACACAAATTAACTCACACTGGATAACACATTTAAACTTAAGATGTAAAACTATAAGAATTCTAGAAGTCATTACAAAAACTCATAGATATTGACTTAAGAAAAGAATTTATGAAGACCCCAATTGCAATCACAGCAACAAGAAAAATTAACAAACGGAACCTCATTAAATTAAAAAGCTTCTCCACACCCAAGAAATAATCAGTAGAGAAAATAGCCAACCTATAAAAAGGGAGGAAATATTTGCATATTATACATCTAATAAAAGGCTGATAACAAGAATCTATGAAGAACTGAAGCAAATCAGCAAGAAAAAACATCAAACCACCCCATAAAATGTGGTAAAAGACATGAAAAGAAGGTTTTCAAAAGAAGACAAACTAATGGACAATAAATGTAGGTAATAATGATCCATGTCTCTAATCATCAGGGAAATGCCAACTAAAACCACAGTGAGGCATCACCTAACCCCAGGGAGAATGATGTTTATCAAAAAGTCCCATACCAACAAAGGCCGGCATGGATGTGGAAAGAAAGGAACACTTACTTACACACAGTACGCTGCTGGTGGGACCACAGGCTAGTACAACCTGTTTGGAAAGTATTATCGGGATGCCTCAAAGAACTAAAAGTGGACCTTCTGTTTGACCCAGCAATTCTGCTACTGGGTATTTACCCAATGGGGAAAACAAACAAACAAACAAACAAACAACAACAAAAAAAACCAATACGTCATTTTATGAAAAAGACATGTGCACTCAAATGTTTATGCAGCACAATTCACTATCACAATGATATGGAATCAACCTAAGTGCCCATCAATACACCAGTGGATTAATAAAATGTAGTATATGAACACCACGGAGTGCTGCACAGCCACCATAGAAATGGTGAACTAATATCTTTTGTAAGAATCTGGATGGAGCTTTTCCTAAGTAAAGTGTCCAAGGAATGAAAAAATAAACAGCACATGTACCTACTACTGAACTGGAACTAATCATTCACCTGGCACACAGGGAAGCAAAACTCAGTAGAAACCAAGGGGGGGGGGAGGAGAAGAGGGGACAGGTCAATTCACACCTAACTAGTACAATGCACACTTATCTGGGTGATGGATACCTTTATATGTTTGGCTCAAACTGTAAAAACGCAATTTATGTAACCAAAAGGTTTGTACCACCATGATGTTTTGAAATTTAAAAAAAATGACTTAAAAAATGATGGAAAATAGGTTATGATAGTTTTGTTCTGAAATGCATTCATTATGTTTAAAGACTGATCAGGATGTGAATGATTGAATAACCCTCCTTGCCCCCCCCAAAAAGGAATAAAAGCAAGAATATTGGTTTAGTTTTCTGTTGCTGTAAAATAACTTACCATCAAATTAGCATATGAAAACAATGTCCATTTATTAGTTCATAGTTCTGCACATTAGCGGTCTGGATACCCTTGGCTGGGTTTGTCTCAGAGTATAACAAGGCAGAAATCAAGGTGTTGGCTAGGCAAAGCTCTTATCTGGAGCCTAGGGGAAATAATCCACTTCCATTTTATCTTTGGTGGAAGAATCCAGTTCCTCATGAGTTTTAAGTCTCAGATTCTTGTTTCCTTTCTGGCTGTGAGAGGAAAGTCATACTCTTCTTTAGGAAGCTTGCCCACTTTCCTTGAGATATGGCCATCTCCCACTTTAAACACATGTTCATAAGAAAGATGAATCACAACTGTAGCTCAGAATGAAGGAGGGAAGGGGAGGGGTTGGGTCGATAGAGGGATGGTAATAGTGGGACCACACCTATGGAGCATATTGCAAGTACAAGTTGGATCTATCAGGTGGAGAACACAAATGTCTTAACACTGTAATTGGGTAAATGAGGTGAAGGCTATGTTGATTAGTAGGATGTAAGCACTCCAATTTGTACAAATAGTCAACACATTGAATCCCACAATGGCATAAATATAATCATGATCTATATACAAATGACTTAATAAAAAAAGGGCAACAACAGCATGTTGACTCCTCAGAACTGAAATATTTCTGCATTTCCTTCCTGCTTTGCTCTTCTGCTTTTAAGGGCTCAGATGGTCTGGTTCAAACCACACAGATAATCTTCCTATCTTAGGGTCAATGGGTCATATATCATAGAAATTATCTCATCAACTCACAGGTTCTAGGAATTATCTCTTGTGGGTAGAAGAAGAGGTGGGTAATTTTCAAAATTCTGCCAACCACAAATATATTTAAGAAAAGTCACAAAAAGAAAAAAAAAAACATGAAGGAAAAAATATTGCCTCAATAGTTGTATAAGAGTAATATTTTGAGGTGAATGTTGATGTAGTAGCTATTTTCCAGAAAGTTACCAAAAACCTGTGCCTTCATTTGCTTCTTTTTCCTGCACTGAACTTTATTTATGTAGAAATCTCACTTTTTTTCCTTTATATACAAAACCCACACTATAGGCAAATGTCTATGAGCATGTAGGCACCCATTAATACCATTTTACATGCTGGAGATTTACAATTGAAAAGCATTCTTTTCCTAAAGCTTTGAACATGGAACTATCAAGATTAAAAAATACTGTAGACTCAACAGTTGCTTCTAAGCACATAATTAAGGCTTATATATAAGAATATTTTGTGGCTCAGCACCTATGGCTCAATCGGCTAAGGCACCAGCCACGTACACCTTAGGTGGTGGGTTCGAATCCCCAGCCCGGGCCCACCAAATAACAATGATGGCTGCAACCAAAAAAAAAAAAAATGGCTGGGCGCTGTGGCGGGTGCCTGTGGTCCCAGCTGCTTGGGAGGTGGAGACAGGAGGCTCGCTTGAGCCCAGGAGTTGGAGGTTGCTATAAGCTGTGATACCATGGCACTCTTCCCAGGGGGATAGCTTGAGGCTCCATCTCAAAAAAAAAAAAAAAGAATATTTTGTAACTAAAGTGAAATGGTCTAATTTTTTACTACACCAAACTCAAAAGCCAACAAAAACATCAGCATATATATCATTTCATTGTTACCTGTAAAATTATTAAAATTTTCATAACTTGTATATATGGGTAATTCTCATAATTCCCACAGGAAGCAAAAATTAACTCTATGTAAATTATACATCAATTTCAAGTACTATGTATGATGACTTGTTGATATATCATACAACTCTGGTAAAGTCTGTGATATCTTGAAATTTTCTGTGGCTTTTATCCTTTGCACTTTTAGCTATAGGGTACACAGATACATAAAATTATTTTTTATTTCTAAATGTTAAAGGGGTAAAAATGTTTTCTTAAATGAAAAGCTTGTGTTAAGCCTTTGGAATGACCATCCCCAGAATGGTGTTGATTTTACTTACCAGGTAAGTGTTTATTCCTCACCTCACTCCCACCCTCCCCTCCTGATTTTCAAAGTTCTTTATATCTTTTTGTGCCCATATGCACCCATCATTTAGCTCCTTCCTATTAGTGAGAGTGTATGGTATTTTATTTTCTATTTCTGAAATATTTTACTCAGAATAATGGTCTCTGGTTCCATCCAAGTTGCTGCAAAAGGACATTACTTCATTCCTTGGTGTGGCTGAGTAGTACTCACTGGTGTATATACCCAACACTTTCTTTATCCACTGAATTGATGGGCATTTAGGTTGATTCTATGTCTTTACAATTGTGAATTGTGCTGTGATAAATATCTTATTTATAAGATACTTTTTTCATTTGGAGATACCAGCAGTGGAATTACTAGATTAAATAGTACATCGACATTTAATTCTGTAAAGAATCTCCGTACTGTTTTAAATAAGGGTTGTTGTACTAGTTTGTAGTCTCACCAATGTGCAGAAGTATTTTCTTCTCTCCACATCCAGACCACAGGGGAAAGGTGGTATCTCACTGTGGTTTTAAATTTCATTCCCTGATGATTACTGATGTAATTCAGAGCACTTCTTCATTTGTGTTTCAGCCATTTGTATATCTTCTTTTGTGAAACCTCTGTTCAGGTCTTTTGCCCACCTTTGCCCACTTTATGATGGGGTTGTTTATTATTTTTGATTTATTTGAGTTCTTGGTAGATTCTGGGTATTATTAGTCTTTTCTCTGACATATAGTTTGCAAATATTTTCTCCCATTCTGCAAGTTATCCATTCGCTGTTGATTATTTCCTAAGTCATGGAGAAGATTTTTATTTCAATTAAGTCCAATTTATTTATTTTTTGTTGGTGCTGTATTTGCCTTTGAGGTTTTAGTCATAAATTCTTTGAATAAGCTAATGTCTGGAGGAATTTTTCCTGTGTTTTCTTCTAGAAGTTTTATGGCTTCATGCCTTACATTTAAGTCTTTTATCCATCTTGAACTAATTTTTGTATATGGTGAGAGATAGGGGTCTTGTTTCATGATTCTGCATGTGGCTTTCCAGTTTTCTCAGCACCAATTACTGAATAAGGCTTTGTTCTTCAGTGTATGTTGTTGTCTACTTTGTCAAAGATCAGTTGGTTGTCGTTATATAATTGTATTTCTGTGATTTTTATTCTCTTTCTATGATTTAGGTCTCCATTATACCAGGACAATAGGAATAAAAGCAAGAATATTGTTTGGGTTATAATAGGCTTATAGTATAACTTGAAGTCAGGTAATGTGATAATTCTAGGTTTATTCTTCTTGCTTAACCTTACTTTGTCTATTCAGGAATTTTTTGGCTCTAAATTAAGTTTAGAATTATTTTTTTCTAGGTCTGTGAAAGAAGACATTGTTATTTGGATAAGGATTACATTGAATCTGTAAACCACATTGTAGAATATACCTTTTAACAGTACTGATTCTACCCATCCATGAGTATGGGATGTTTTTCCATCTGTTTACATCATTTACAGTTTCTTTTATCAGTGTTTCGTTGTTTTCCTTGTAGAGATGTGACACCTCCTTAATTAAATATATTCCTGGTTATTATTTTATTTTCATTGTAGCTGTTGTGAATGGTATTGAGTCCTTGATTTCACTCTCAGCTTGACTATTATTGGTATATAGAAATGACTTATGGACACTGATTTTGCAACCTGAGACTTTGCAGGATTTATTTATAAATTCTAGAAGTCTTCTGTTGGAATCTTCAGGATTTTCTGGATACAAGATCATATGACCAGCAAACAGGGATAGTTTGGCCTCCTGTTTCCCAATTTAGATGTTCTTTATTTTGTTCTCATGTCTGAATTCTTTGGCTAAGACTTCCAGTACTATGCTGAATAGAAGTGATGAGAATGAACTTTGTCTTGTGCATGACACAGAACCTTGGTGTATATCTGAACAGGTCGGGGGTGTTTGCTGGCAGCAGGTCATAGAAGTGTGGCTGGTGTGGGGGGGGTCTTGTTGGGCCACAGTAGCAGGGCACTCATGTCTGGAAGGACAGTAAGATGCTTGGTGTGAAGCATGGGATTTGTGGTGGCTGGGACTCTACTCTTCTCAGGTCCAACAGTGGCAGCAGATGCTGAGGGCTAGTGGGTACCTGTTTTACTCAGATCCTAGGAGGTGGCCAGTGGATAGGATCGAGAGGACTGCATGATACCCAGTCACAGTGCACATGAGAGTGCCTACCCTCCTGCTTTCCATTTTGGTCAGGCAGGGGTAATGAAGAACTGACTGCCATAGAGTCAACCCCTCTGCAGACCAGGTACACTCGGGCTGAGAGCACAGAATGGCATCTGTTGCAGCAACCTGAGACTAGAAACTGGCAAGACCTCATTGGGCCCTGTATCCAGTGCAATGAGGCTGCATAGTCCTCAAGCAGTTTGCTGATCAGGCCAGAGGCCTGCTGTTGTGAGGAGGTCCCACATAGCTAGAGTTGTAGTAGTCCTCTGGAGAAGAGCAGAGCCTTGGGGATTTCTCTCCCGACCCTTCCCCATATGTTCCCCCAGGTCTCTTCCAGTACTGCCACGCGCATCATCCTGCCTCTCTCTTCCCCACTTTGATCATCTCCAGTTGCTTCTTGGATGATTCACAATGCTGTCTTCAAGATGCACACGAGCAGAGATGTGCAACTCTTCTTTTTATTTAACCTTTGCCTGCAACCTTTGATCCTCCCCTTGAGAGCAATGAGTGCAGGCTGCTTCCAGTCTGTCATCTCCCCCTACACCCTGCCAAATTATTTCAACAAAATTCTAAAATATTGTAATGCAATTATTCGACATTACCAACAAGTATAAAAACTGTCAATTTTTAGTGAAGATACTAGGATTTAGACATTCAAAGGAGTCTTTTTCAAACAGTTATCTAGGATGTCTAAGTAGTTATATTTACGAACATTGCCATTAAACAATGGATTTTTGTAATGACAATTTCACCTACATTGCAAATTTGTTCTGTAGGGTAGCCACCTTCATCAATTATGGTGGCTTGAATTTTCTGAGTAACTAGTTGTAGTTACTGCATCTGCATTTCCTCCCATCCCCCCATCTTGCAACTTTTGTTATGGAAATGGCTTCTTTCCTTACTTATCTCATGAACTAACTTCTGTTAGCTTCTAACTTTTCTTCTGGAGATTCCTAACTTCACTTGGTCTTCACTGAATTGGAGGGAATTTGTGCCTGGTTCTGGATTAGGCACACAGGAATATTTTAGCTGGTTTGACCTTCTCTCTGGACCACACTATCTTTCTCTCTATCGTCTCACTATCATATCATGCACATGTAAACTGGAATAGCATCTTTATTAATAATGTTCTCTAAGAATTTTTTGTTGGTATTCTCAACACGGCTAATTGGTGCAAGAAGACTTGATTTTAGCCTATCTTGGCTTTTGCCGTGCTTCCTTGCTAACGCTTAATAAATTTTAGCTTTTGAATAAAAGCGAGAGATGTGCAACTCTTCTTTTTATTTAAACACTTAGAGGTAATTGTAAGATGATGTGTATTAATTTCAACATTGTCAGGTCTCAGAAAAGAAGGAGTCAGCAGGAAAGGTGAGAGGTAGAGGAACGATCAGTGGATGGAACAATTAGAACATTCACCTTCCTCAACTCACTTCTCCATGTTATACATGCAAGGTTCATGGTGCTCCAAAAACAAACATGAATACAATGGTAACATTGTAGAATACAATGTAACATCACCATCACATATATAATAATACTTAAAAGTTTGAAATACTGTGAGAATTGCCAAAACGTGGCACAGAAATGTGAGGTGAGCACATGCTATAGGAAAACGGTGTCAAGAGACTCGTTCAGTGCTGTGTTTCCACAAACCTGCAGTTTGTGAAATGAAGCAGAATCCACAAAGTAAGGTAAAACAAAGTGATATGAAATGAGGGAGGCCTGGACTTCTATTTCTGCAGGAGGGGAAATTTAGACTTTTAAACATCAGATTTGCAAATACATATTTGTTCCACGATATTTTAACAAGAAAATATTTTCTTTACTTGTTCTACGTCATGTGAAATATCAGCATCTTTTAAAAGTATAGTTTAATAAAGTTCAAGAACTTCTTTATCTAAAACTCATTACTTTAGCTCTAAGGTTCTATGTGCACAGCAAGGAAGTCAATTAGCCTCACAAAGAAATCACTACCTATCCTTATTAAAGAGTAAGTAGCCTTTGCAAAAGAAAAATGTGAGCTATAGTGTTCCTCCCTTTCATAAGAATAGGAGACCATGGAGGTAAAATGGAGTAGTGGGAAAGGCAAGTCTTCAGGAAAATAATAACCTCACTCTATGAAAAATAATTCATGTCTTGGTTATTTTTCATACCAATCAGCTGATCCTCTCATTCTTTTATTCATCAATGTTTTACTATAAAACTTTCTGTGTCCTAGGGATTATTAAGTTTTAATCTGACCTAAGGAGAGAATGATAGTTTCAGATTTTCAAAGAACTTCTTCATCATTACAAATTTTATTCAGCTACCCCACAAAACACAAATGCATGAAAGAATTTATAATTCCCTATAAATGTTTTTTAACTTAGCCTTTCAATAATAGATTTTTAAGTCAATCACTTTAGCAGTACAGTTTTGGTGCAATGAATATTTATAGTCAGAGACAGAGAAATTGTGTTTTGTTAGAATTCAGCAGTAGATATGTTCCCCTAGTCAAGAATCAAATATTAATAGCCACCGAATAAGAAAAGAAATGTAGCTACTGCTATGGAAGTTTGGACAGTTTTCTGATGTTTTCTATATGGAAGAATTCCTAGAGAAATTCAACACTCAACTATTACATGCCTGTTCATTGAGATCTCTCCTAGGAAGATTCAGGCTATATAGGAGAATATATAAAAAGCTGTGGGTTCTTCTTATAATTTGCCAGAGAAACGTATGAATTAGGGTCTAGAATTTCTTTTTACATCTCAGTTATATACCAGCATTTAATACCCCAGGGTCCCATAATTTACCAAGCATTTTGATTCACTGTTCTTTCTTGAAGCAGACAATAGTAAAAGAAGTGATACATGAAAAAATAATTCTTTTTTTTTTTTTTTTTTTTTTGTGTGTGTGTGTGTGTATGTGAGATAGAGCTTCAAGCTGTCAACCTGGGTAGAGTGCTACGGCATCACAGCTCAGAGCAACCTCCAACTCCTGGGCTTAAGCGAGTCTCCTGCCTCCACCTCCCCAGTAGCTGGGACTACAGGTGCCTGCCACAACGCCTGGCTATTTTTTGGTTGCAGCCATCATTATTGTTTGGTGGGCCCGGGCTGGATTCAAATCTGCCAGCTCAGGTGTATGTGGCTGGCACCTTAGCCACTTGAGCCACAGGTGCCGAGACAATTCTTCTGTTTTTAATTAAAGAAGAAAATATTCATAACACCAATCTCTAGGAAAGGAGTATGGCCAAAACAATGAAGTTTAAACTTGAAAAAATGAAAATTACAAGTGTCAGAGGGGAGATATTCTCAATAGCAGCAGCGGCCCTTCTTCTGAAAAGCTTACCTTGTGATGTTTGCATTAAAAAAATAAGGTTTGCAGAGGAGAAGGCTGCAAAAGAATCTGTGAATGTTTATTATTCAAAGACCCAGCTGCACATTTCAGAACCAGAAAGGCGGATCTGTAGAAGAAACTGCTTTCTGTTTGTGATTTGCACTTTGTCTTCCAACATGGACCATGTGAAGCACAGTAGGGTGACAGCGAGAAGGGAGAAAGGCGCCTATGACAAGTGGGTTCAATGTGTGGCACTTGCCCACCAACTCTGCATAAAGGTTTCTGAGAGCTGTGCTGTAGCGTTAACTTCTAACTGTCCTAAATCCTCTTTTTTCTAGTGAAGCGTTCAGCGTGAGTGCGAGTCAACTCAGATTAAGTTCTTTCCCATCGTGCTGTAGCTGTATTTTCCTGTGAGGCTTAAAGTTATAATTATATTCCTAATCTTCCAAGCCTGATGACTCAGCATCCTCTGTGACTCCTTGTTCTCTCTTGCTCCTTGAAGTTCCTTGTCCACTACATGCTCTTCCTTTATCTGCTACTACGTCCTTCCTCTTGTCTTTTTCTTTTCATTCCCATAGCACTTAATTATTTCTTGGTCTGTGTCTATAAGCTCCTTGCCCCCATTATCACCTCTGCGTAGTGACTCTCAATTCGAATTCCTAAAACATGCTTATAATACTCTCTCCCCCTCTCAGTAATTTCTCTCAGGCTTGACTAAAAACCAAGACAACATTTAACTTCCTGTGAAAATATCGATCTTCTGAAATGTCCAAACCATGTATTCTAATCTGTTTGGACAATCACCTAGGAAAGACTTGGCTAGGGAACTCCTTTCAGGGTTCTTTTTCCTTTTTTCTTTCTTGTTTGAGGCCTGTGCTTTCTTTGGGAAGTCTCCCACAGATACGTGCACCCATAACAGTGTCTTTCTTCTTTGAATTCCATTAGAATGTTTTGGTTGGTGCTACTCCTTCAACGCCTGTAATAGACTTCATTCTTTAAACATCAAACAAACAACCTTTATTAAGGGGTTCATGTAACCAACAGTATAAAAAGAATAGATGTGGGTAACACATCGTGCTGGTGTCTGCCCTTCAGGAAATCACTTTTTAGAGTGTAAGTAGGAACGGAATGGGCAAATGATTTAGTCATTATAATTTAACCTGCTGTGTTTATATCTAGTTTTGTGTCTATATAAATGTGTACCAAACTATATTTTAAATTCATTCATGGTTGAGGCTACACACAACCACATGTTTTTCTTTTGGGCCAGATGATAATAATAATTATATGTTTTTAAATAATTGAAGCAATGAATACTTCCCATCTATGAAATTCTGGGCTAGCTGTCTTACCTACCACCATTGGATACAGACTCACGGTGTGTGCTTTTGCTTTTGAGAACCTAATATGTAAATTTTTTAATGGCACTTTCCTTCAGTTTACTTTAAGTAATGCAAGGGTTGGGGAAAAGAGAGAAGAGAAGGAGAAGAAGGAGGATAGGAGAGAGAGTGAAAGAGAGGGAGCGAAAAGAGATAGAGAAAGCAAGAGAAAAGAAGGGAGGGAAAGAGAGGGAGAGTGGAGGAGACACACAGAGAGAAAGATCAATAATGAAATACTCTGTTATGTAGACTGCAGACCAAGGAACGTTCCTGAAAAACCAGTAAGATTATGTCTCTGGAGACAGGCTACGTCTATCTTCCCTTATCTGCATCAAATGCAGCTCTACTCATCCTGTTCAGTCTCCCTTGTGAGCTGGGACTGACTGGGAAGTCTGAGGAGGGTAGAGGAAAGCTCATGTTGCCACTAAGTTGGTGCGTATCAGCTCTGTCAAGTCAGAAATGCACTTGAACTTTTAAAGTAGCTTCCTGAGTTGTGTTCCAGGTTCAGATCTGCCTTCCCTCGCTTTCCCTGATTCCACTGTCTCTCAGTTGTTCTTTGGTTATTGCTCCGGATTCAGAAAGTTCAGGATCCTCAGGCTGCTACTGGACTTAAATAATTTGAGCTACATATTAGTTATTGGAAAAGAAACAATGAAACCAGAAGATTCTTAGAAGGAAAGATAGTTCATTCTTCTCCAAGGGGCTGAAGACGCCTTTCTGGTAACATCTCCAGTGTCCCTTCCACACACACCTCTGAGTCAGCAGACTTATTTCTGCTCCCTCTCCTCCCTCGGTGCTGAACTGAGCTCAACTACACTTCTTCAGTGTGAAAAATGGGCACGGAAGATAGAGCTGTGTGCTGCTTGTGCCTGTTGCCCCAAGAAGGAAAAGCAAATGTGGAAGTCCCTCAGGATGTGCAAGTACTGCCACGTCCAAATTCATCGGAGCCCCAGTTTTCTTCATGTCATGGCAAAGTGCCAGGTTAGCTCTAGCTCAGTTCTCTTGGGTTCAGAAGCAATTGGCAAGGGATTTATTTCAAAACTCACAAATGCATTTCTCTTACACCTTCACCATTTTAACTTTTATATATGTTTTACACTCACATGTCACGTCTTTTTATATGCATGTATATGTCTCATATACATCCTGTCTATTTCCATAGAGTGCCAAATCGATAGAAAGAAGCCATTGATCTACACAGATGTGGCACACACACACACACACACACATACACAGAAGCAGACACACACAAGTGATTCACTAAACGAAAACATAATTAAAAAATTAATTTTGTTGACCATTTTACTTCTCAGCTATATTAAGCTATTCATGTGTGATTTTTTCTGTTTGCTTTTTAATAAGTTTGTCAGGCACTTCATAAACCATCTATGTGTCTACAGCATTTTGTATGTGTATTCCTGAGGTGAAGTATCATGATGATTGCAATTATTTTTAAATTGTTCATCAAGATAAATAGATGAAAAAATGGATTGATGATAAGTAGATAATTTATATAAGAAGAAAAACGATAAACATAAGAGAGAGAGAGTAGGGAGCAGGCTATTGATAAAAGGGGAAACCAAGTGAAGGGTATACAGGAATCACTGTTCTTGTTCCCCCTGTAGATTCCAATTTTTCCAAATAAAACACTGACAAGAACATAGACATAACATGTAGACATAACGTAACAGTGGATGCTCTTGAGCTTTTTAAAGGACAGATACCATATGTCTAGAGCTGAGCTTTTATGCCTGCTTTGAATTGAGTTCATTGGCTTCTGGATTTTCACCTCAATTCTAGGATAACTTTTGTCTAACTAGAAATTTACAGAGCCAAACTCAAATATAACTTAAGTTTCAGAACATCATTAGGGCCTGGAATAAGCAAAGGCATTACCAAAAAATCAATTTCTCTTTAAGTTGGAAGGAACTGAACTTGGCTACTGTTTGACAGAGCAAGAGAAAAGAATTTCTAAAAAGCTGGCCAACCAGCAAAACACAGGAGGAAAGAAATAAAAATTGACTTCCACTCAAACTAGCGTATTATTAAACTATCCCCTTTCTAAATTTGTAAGTAGGAGGAAGGATACCTGGGGGTGGGTGAAATGAAGGCTCAGTAAAGTATCAGTCGAATCTTAAAGGGTCCTTGGCAAGAATAAAATTAAAGGGACGGAGCATTGTGCTCCTGAAATCAAATTGACAATCAATCAATGCTGTCAGATCCAACCTAATAACAGCCAAGTTTCCCCTAGGAGAACGTCAAGAAAATGGAAGTTCTTGTCACTTTTGTGTTTGAAATTTAGGGCTTTCCTTTAATGCCTCGATTCTTAGCTATTCCCAGAATAAGTAAAGGGAGGAAGAATGAAAGCACAATTCTGTGTTCTGGGAATCACTTTGCTCCCCTGTAGGAATCAGGATATGAACCAGCAAACTTGCACTGAGTTGAATGTGCAGATAAAATCCAACAGCACAACAGTTCCAGAGCTCAAAGGTTGTAAAAAGAGCTTCTCTAAAGACTACTGCATAGCTGTACTGAAAGAAGAGATTTGATTTAGGGATGACATGAAGAAATTCATTTCTAAAATAACTGGATACACATATATTGAGAGTCGACTATGTTCTAGGAGCTAGGTAAGATGCTGAGGAGAATATTATAACATGGAAGGTGGGTCCAGCTCATAGGAAGGGTAATAAATCTGTCACTTGTCCAGGTTCAATATTTCTCAAGAAGACTTTGCTAAGTAGTGACCTCTCCCGTGAGGTCCCTATAGGTCTGTAGAAAGTTTGATGATATCTAAATGTCCAGTTGTTTTCTATGTAAGTAGAGGTTAGTATTGATAATATCATTGAGAAATGCTGGAGAACTCGAAATTAATCTGAGCATTCCCTGAAATGAATTAGAACCTGCAGATAAATAGCCGGGCATTGTAGTGGCACCTATAGTCCCAGCTGCTTGGTAGGCTGAGGCAAGAGAATCACTTGAGCCCAAGAGTTTGAGTTCACTGTGAGCTATGACAACACAGCACTCTGCCAAGGGTGACAAAGTGAGACTCTGTCTCAAAAAAAAAAAAAAAAGCTAAATATATATTAATAAAAACCCAAAACCTCTAGATAAAATCCAAATACAAACACAAAGATCAAGACCGTCTTCAAATTAGAAATTTGCATAAGCTTACAGTAGCAATTTATATAAATATTACTAAGTCCCTAATTCCCCTGCAAGATTTATTCAACTCCAGGTAATAAGAATATCCTTTCGAATTAATGGTATCCCAGTGTTTTCATTGCAATAGCAGAAGTATAATGTTATTGAAAAACTAAGTTGGTTTGTATTCCCCAAATATTCCCTTTACCCCCTTGATTTTTTCCCATCTATATCCAGACAGCAAGTGGCATTATTTATTCTTTTGGGAAAAGATGCAATATAAGAAATTAGTGGTAAAGAGAACGTATTTATGTCTTTTGAATTCTGAATTTTAAAAGTCAAAAATCTGAGAACATCAAATTATTGTCTTGCCCATCTATGGACTAGAAAATTAGTCTCTACATTATGAGGGGGATGTAATTTATTTATAAATTACTTTCTTTTATAAATGCTTTGAAGTTTTCAATCTACTAGTATTTTACCTTTTGACTTACGTTTATTCTTAGGTATGAGGCCTGACAATTAAGTATGCAAACCTGCCACCACGTGCTTACATTGGCAATACTGTACAAACAGCTTGGTAAAGTTTCATAACCTTGGCACATCAGTGCCTCCCTGGTGTGTTTGAGATGATAGGGGGCAGTGTGTTGCTGAATGGTGTTCATTACTGTTGTGTGTTGTCACAAGAATGTTGGAGCTTGAACTAGAGTAATAAATAAACATTTCTTGTTAAACTTGGTGAGAATGGAAGTGAAATCACAGAGACATGTTAGTACAAGTTTTGGGGAATAATGCCATGAAGAAAATGGCAATGTATAAGTGCATTAAACATTTTTCTGAGGGGAGAGGAAACATCACTGATGAAGACAGGTCAGGGTGACCAGTAATGAGCTGAACTGACAAAAACATTGCAAAAATTTGATGAATGGCAGGTTAAAACCTTACACTATGAGAAACATAGCAACTAAGCAAATATTAACAGTCAGGAAAATCTCAGCATGAGAAAGATGTTTGCAAAAATGGTCCCAAAAGAGCTTACAAATGAACAAAAGCAAAGGGGAGTTGAAGTTCACCAAGACTTTTTAGTGAGAAAAGATGATGTTTTGGACTGGTGGTGAAATACAGATGTACCAAGATGCCTCTGAAACAAAGCATCAAACTGTACAATGGAAGTCAGCCAATTTTCCATGACTTAAAATGTTCCATTAGTCCAAATCAAGAGTCAAATGATATTGCTAACGTTTTAAGATATTAGAAGAATTCTTCATTATGACTTTGTACCAACTGGGTAGTTAACCAAGTTTACTATTTAGAAGTGCTGAAAAGGCTGCACAAAAAAAGTTAGATGAAAATGACCTCAATGTTTCACCAACAACTCATGGCTCTTGCATCACTACATTGCACCAGATCATATGGCACTTTCTGTGAGGAAGTTTTTAGCTCATAAACAAATGCCTATATTGGAACACTCTCCCAACTCACTGATCTGGATCCCAATGAATTTTTTCTTACCCAAAGATAAAGAAAATATTGAAAAGAAGACATTTTGATAACATTCAGGACATCAAGTGTATTATGATGACAGCTCTGATGGCCATTCCAGAAAAAGTTCCAAAATTGCTTTGAAGAGTGGACTAGGTGCTGGTGTTGCTACATAGCTTCTCAAGGGGAGTACTTTGAGGGTTACCATAATGATATTCAACAATGAGGTGTGTAGCAATTTTTCTGTGATGAGTTGGAAACTTAGTATTTAAGATATCTTGTTTTCATGAACTGAAAAAATTAATATTGTTAAGATATCTATACTACCTCATATTCAACAATGAGGTGTGTAGCAATTTTTCTATGATGAGTTGAAACCTAGTATTTAAGATATCTTGTTTTCATGAACTGAAAAATTAATATTGTTAAGATATCTATACTACCGAAGTCAATACATAGACTCAATGCTATTGTATCAAAATCCCAAGAGCATTTTTTTACATAAATAGAAACAATAATCCTAAAATATATATGGAACAATGAAATACCCATAATAGTCAATATGATCTTGAAAACAAAGAGGAAAGCTGGAGACATCACACTTGATGATTTTAAAATATGTTACAAATCAATAGTAATAAAAACAGCATGGTACTACTAACATAAAGGCAGATATATAATTAGTGTTCCATAAATTAGAGTTGTCTAGCCATTATGACATTCTAGGACAGTACACTTCTCAGATGCTTGTAATGATGCCAGTGTTAACAAACTTATTGTGCTGCTAGTCCTATGAAAGTCTAGCACATATAATTTTATATATGCATTGGGTGATAAAATATGTATACACATTTAAATAACAAAAATTTGGTTTGGGAACAAAAATGAATATATTTGTTTTATCTCCCTATGGAGTCCTCCAAAATTCAAAAGCCGTTCATGAGTATTCTTACGAAAATATGGTTATTTGTATAAGTTTAATAAAAATCTAGTCTCTCCTTATAACAAGACACAATGTAACACAGGTTGTATTACCAAGGGTTTGACTAAATAGTATGTGTGAAAATGTACATAGAATCCCTGGCTTCAAGGATTCCCAGCTTTACAGTAAGTAGCTAAAACTTGTCACTTTATAATAGGCCCAGAAATCTTGAATATAGGTAAAAATCCAGAGTCTGCCTTAAGAGGTTCCTAGCCTTAATAAGCTTTAAATATGAGATTCCTAGGTGATCAATGGAGAGAGAAGTTATGTTTCCAAGGAAAATCTGTTATTTATTGTAGCACTGTGCATTGTTTTATTGTCTATGTAGAGATTAGACTGGATCCTGAATTCTTTGGGATTTCTCCAATACAACTTTCTTCCATGAAATTATTAAAAATGCTCACTGCTGTGTTCCCCAAGGCATATGAGCTAAAACTAGATAAATTTTAGGAAACAGGTCTTGTAGGGGAATTGTAGGATTGAATGGAAGGTCTATTTTTAGATCTCTAAGTGTTCCAAACATCTTTCCAAAGGAACATATTAGTTTACGTTCCCACCAGCAGTGTAGAAGTGTTCTCTATATTATGCAGCCTTAAAGAAAGATGGAGACTTTACCTCCTTCATGTTTACATGGATGGAGCTGGAACATATTCTTTTTAGCAAAGTATCTCAAGAATGGAAGAAAAAGTATTCAATGTACTCAATCCTACTATGAAACTAATTTATAGCTTTCATATGAAAGCTATAACCCAATTAAAGCCCAAGAATATGGGGAAAGGGGGGAGGGGAGGGGACAGGATGGGTGTTGGGAGAGTAATTGGTGGGACCACACCTATGGTTCATCTTACAAGGGCACATGTGAAACTTACTAAGTGTAGAATATAAATATTTTAACACAATAACTAAGAAAATGCCATGAAGGCTCTGTTAACCAGTTTGATGAAAATATTTTAAATTGTATATAAAACCAGCACATTGAACCTCATGACTACATTAATGTACACAGTGATGATTTTATAAAAGAAAGAAAGAAAGAAGTCTTTTGCTGGATGTATAGGCCACACAGAAAGTTTATCAAAATGCCCAAGGCTATAACCAGACCCAGTCAATCTGCAAACCAGGATGAAAAGTTGAGTTTCAGGCTTTCTTGAGTAGACAGCTGTTCCCAAGATATCATAACAAGATTCCATATCGCAAAGGGACTTTCACTCCCCTTAATGCCAGCCTTTCTCACTTGACAGGATAATTGCTATTGGATTTATTCAATTGGTTGCCTTTAAGACTAAGTTCATGGTACAAACCCATTAAGCAAACTGGGATTGTCATATTAGTATTAATTTCTTTTTGTAATTTCCTTTTTAAATATTGTATTTATTACTTGCTAAAATTTTATAAAAGTACATCTCATAACAGAATAATGCCAGCCCAACACTTTGCAATGATTGCAAAGACTACAGAACAGACAAATTTGAAAGCAGTCATGAGCTCTAGGTGGACTTAGACAGAGGGCCACTGCCGTCAAACCTCTCTGGCTGTGGTGCAAATGTTGCTAAAGGGATTTCAACCCTGACTTCTAGTTTCCCTTTACTCCCTCCACCATGGAACCAGACAAGTAATTTGAGACAAAGGCATCCTAGCAGCAAGAACATAAGGACTAACTGTGGGATGATCAAACAGTGATGCTTCCAGGAAAGATCTTGATCAAAAGGGAGAAAGTTGGCAGAATCAAAATGGAGTCATTTGCATTTAAACAAAAAAACAACCAACCAACCAAACAAACAAACAAAAATCCCTGACAGAAAGAGCTGGGGAAGGCTATGAGACGATTCTCACATGTAAATGCCATATAATAAAAACTATCACAAAAGAAGGACAACTACAACCTTGCTCAAAAAGTAATTCTGGGAAAATGTTTGCCCGACAACTGCCTGTCCAACTTTGGGCAAGCATTTTTGTTATAGCAAAGGATAATATTCTCATAACAAATATGAAATCCTCTTCATTTTTACTCTAAAAACCTTTGTCTTTCTTAACTTTATATGTGCATTGATTACTATGGCTTGGGAATTCCCACAGCAATGCTATATTCTCAAATACAGTGTCTTTTTCGGTAAGTGAGTCTCTCTTTTTGCTACTTAGGGTGACAGTACATACCAGGAGAACTAGGTTCTCTCCCACCTCTAAGACCTCGATATGCAAAAAAGAAGGGGAAGAGAGGTGGGAAATAGAAAGCTGTTGATCTTAAATTTAATAGAGTGAAGTAGAATCACCCTTTCACGCCTCCAAATGCAGGTCTACTTGTGAGGCTACAAAGACCAAGACAGCTGGATGGATCAACACCCAACACTTCTACATGAACCCACACACAAACACACAGTTTTTTTCATATGTAAAAAAGATTGGGGGAAGTGTAACAAAGCCTAGCCATCTCTGGTATAATTGATAAAAAACTACTGCACAAACCAAATCTATGAATAACATATACTACAACTGAATTGGGACTTCTGCATGTTTTGGTTGTTTGTTTACATCCTACAGAACTAAATGTACTCTAATCTGGATTTTTAAATGTCTACAGACATACTTTTAGCAACTGTGTTGTGATTTAGAAGGTTTTGCCTACTTGATACTTTAGTATTTGTCATTTTTTTATGCTTTTAATGCTCGCCTTTCTTGATCACCCATGCTTTCTCTACTTCTATTCATCATCCTTATTACTTCAAGTCTATTTTTTCTCATATTTAATGAATCAATTAGTGATTTTTCATTGTTTTTAAGGAATAATTTTGAAATCATTTTTGAATTATTTTAAAATATGCTTAGTTTACACTTTCATATGCTTAGATTACAAAATTTGGGAAGTACAGAAAAATATAAAGAATATAGGAAAGCAAATAATCTCTTACTTTGAGATAATTTGAATGTATATTATTTATTTTCTGAGTTCATATATAAGTTTTTCAAGTAAAATTTTTTAAAATTTCAAATGAATATAAAGGTACATACAATTGGGTTACCTAGTTTGCGTTTGTAAGTTTAAAGTCTGAGTTGTAGCTGTTTTCTTCACTCGGAAGTGTGCCATACAATGTGCATTGTACCCATTGTGTGAGATCCCACCAATCACCAATTCCCTTCCTCCCCACTCTCTACTACTACAACCCTGTAGTTGTTAATCTGCTAGTTTCAATTTAGTATTGAGTACATATGATGGATGCCTTTCCATTCCTGTAATACTTTTCTCAGGAGGTGTTCCCCAAGTCCACTCAGGTGTTGCAAAAGATGCATAATCTCCATCTTTTTTACGGACAAATAGTATTGCGTGGTATACCAGCATTTATTAATCCATTGATGTGTTGAATGCAACTGTGAATTGGCTGCTACAAATATTAGAGTGTAAACGTCTTTAAGGTAAAATAACTTTTTTTTTTTTTGTAGATGCCTAATACTGGGATTACAGGAGCAAATGCTAAGTGTACTTTTAGCTCCTTAAGGAATCTCTGCACTTCTTTCCAGAGAGGCTATACGTTAAATTCAGTATTAAATGGTGCATATGATTTGACAACTTAACTTTTTACAAGGAGTTAATTGATACTAAAATTACTCAAAATAATAATTTTAAAATGAGGATGTTATCTGATTTAACTTTGTATTTTGTTTTTTGAAATTTAGGTTATTTTCATTGTTCATATTACAAATGAAATTGTCATAAATATCCTTTTACATAAGTCTTTTTCTGAATCTCTGATGCTTTATTTATGAAGGGTTCCTACAAGTAGAGTTACTCAAGTAATAGATATACACACCAAACCCTTATCCCACAAGCAAAGACTTTCCTTGAGAAAATCTTTCTTACAAGTGGCAGTAGTCATCTATTTTTAAATATCAGCTTTAACACGGACATTTTGATGACTATGGAGATGGAATATTTTCAAGTTTTCTGGTCACATGTGTGTTTTTTTTTCAATTGTCTGGTCCATCCTCTACCCACCCTTTCTGAATGGGCATGCCTGCGATTTATAAACCATTAATTCTGTATACCACCACCATTTCTGTCACTTGCTTGTTCATGTAGAAGGTCCATTCCCATCTGTCACCCTAGCTCCTGAGCAGTTTTTCTCCTCAAACCACATTTTTCCTCAGTCAAAATTTAGGCAATCATTTCTTTTTATTTTTTTGAGATAGAGTCTCACTATGTCACCCTTGGTAGAGTGCTGTGGCATCACAGTTCACAGCAACCTCAAACTCTTGGGCTTAAGCCATTCTCTTGCCTCAGCCTCCCAAGTAGCTGGGACTACAGGTACCTGTCACAACACCTGGGTATTTTTTTTATTGCAGTGGTCATTGTTGTTTAACAGTCCTGGGCTGTGTTCAAACCTGCCACCCTTGGTGTATGTTGCTGGCGCTGTAACCACTGTGCTATGGGCGCCGAGCCTAACCAACCATTTTTGTGATCAGCATTGTAGCTTGCCATGCCCAATAAAACTACCACTTCAGGAAAACGGATTCTGAGAATTCTTCTCTGCAGATTTCTCTTTCTTCTCCTCTTTTAGCTCACTTACGGCATGGTGGTAAAGATAGTGATAGTGGTCTCTGGACATTTTCACACTTTTCTTCATTCACTTTATAAACAGTATGGCCTTAGCAATTTTCTGAACTATGTTGTGAGTTAGTATCTTCATCCGTAAAATGATATCTGTGTTAGATCTTATTTTCACAGCATTTTTATGAGGAGCCCAGTGTTCAATAACTGTTATCTCTTATCACAGCAATACTGTCCATGTAAATATTTTTATTCTATTCTAAGAACTTTGTTTAACTCAACTTCTTATGTGCGATGCCAAACTTTCTTCCCTACTTAAAAACATAGATTCTGTAGTCCGACATCATTACAAATAGCCGTATTCTTTTATCTCTGCTCCTTTTTTCCGCTACCTAAACGTAGTTAAATTCAACTTTCCCTCAATTATGTGCCCCCAGTTATTATCCTCCAATTAAGGATTGAATTGGTTCCTCTCCCAGAAGCCATATGGTGAAGACCTAACCCCCTGATGTGACTGTGTTCAGAAATAGGGCGTTTAGGATGCAATTAAGGTTAAATTAGATCACAAAGGTGTGACTCTAATGCAATATGACTGGTGTCCTTATAAGAAGAAAAAGAGACACACGCACCATAGAAAAAAGGCCATGGAAGAACACAGGCACCAAGAAGAAAGGCCTCAGGAGAAACCCAAGTTGCCAACAGTTTGGTCTTGGATTTCTGCCCTGACAACTGTGAGAATAAATTTCTTGAAGACACCCTGTCTATTGTATTTTGTTACAGCAGCTCTAACAGTAAATGCATGTGCTTTCACTGAAACTGGTGAAAACAGCTACAGGAAATTCATTATATAGGGTATATTTTTAAAATATTATGTAATTAGGTCAACTGGTTCTCACTTAAATTTATGGTTACTATGTCTCCTGTGTATTGATCACTATCTGGGCAGTCTTAGATGCATCTATTTCTATGCTCTTTGCGTCTACTGAAACTACTTGTCAGTTTAACCATTGACTTAGATTTGGATACATCCAATGGTCAGTGTTTTGTAATTAAAATCTATCCCAACCCCTCAGGAATGCTTGACACAGTGAAACTTCCTTTTGGTTGAAACTCTTCCATGTTTGTTTGTTTTAGGAGGCCTCCCTCTTTTAATATTTTCTCCGATTCCAGAGGTTAGATTTTTTTTTTTCAGTTTTGTTGCTATTATTGTGAGCTCCTCCTCTTCTTCCTCTAACTAAGCATTAAACGTTAAAGATGACACAATTCTGGCTCCTGCTAGTCTCCCTATTTTTAATTTCTTTCACTAGAATCTAATCATTTTCTAATAATAAAAGTAGCATCTATATGTTAATGGTTTTCAAATCTACAGCTCTAGCTCTAACATTGTCCCCTGAACCACAAACTGACATAGCAAACTGCCTAGCTGGTATCGCTATTTGCATAAGACACGTAGAGAATCTTTCTCCTTCATAATTTTTAAAGCTTAAAACACATCTTTTTATTGTTTCAGTAAGTTTGGAATGGGTTTTTTCCTGAATATGTTCAATCTGTTTTCCTTGCCTAGAATTCAGGTAATTTTGTAAGAAAGGGGCACTTTAAGAACTAAATCCCCCAAATAAATTTTTGACAGGCCTGGTGAAGTCCTAAGCTGTACACTTCCATGTGTAGGAACAGATTTATACCAGCTTTCCATAGATTAGCCTGTGAAGTGTTACTTAACTCTTTCTAATTTTATATTTTTGAAGGGAAAATATACTAGAAATAGGCCAATTTTAAGGAATGTCAGTAAAAAAGGTAGTAAGTATTAAAATTTATTCACCAAAAAATTAATACTAGAGCATTATCTCTACATGTTTTAGTTGATGCATTAAAAGAAACAGATTATTTTTAGGTTGTTTCATCACTTTTTATGATATTTAATAATAGCTTATTTTAGGCATCTACAGAATTCTTCAAACCCAACTCTGTTAACATATGAATGTCACACACTAAAAATGTGACATACAATTTATTTTTTAAGAAATCAATGAAACAACATATGTTAAATTAGTGTGTACATTTTCATAGAGAAGCACGAGCAAAAGGCCGATTAGCACCTGCAGAGTTACATGCATTGATCAAGACAGGATATACCCTTATGTATTTATTTATTTGATCATTCTAACAAGCAAATTGTATATATTTTCATGGCTACTTTATACAATAATATCACATAACTATTACTTATACCACTAAAACAAATTTAACTGACAGACGAAACAGCAGCAAAAAGCTCTTGAGGTTTCCAGATAAATAATTTACGAAATGACTATATATTTACTCCATGGACTTTAATGGTATTTCTCCTGTTTAAAATATACATAATAAATATGTGCAGTTATTTGATCCAAATGTGTACATGAATCTGGGAACAATATTTTAAAAATATAATCAGAAAATCACCCAATATATACTTATCCAATCTCACGTAGCTGTTTTTGCACTTCTCTCCCTTGCAAGTTTCTTGCGGGAATAATGTAGAGTATAAAGCTCTCCAAACCTATTTTCCTGTAACGATAAAATTGAGTAAACTCAATACAAAGATCTTCATTATGCAAATAGGATGTTACTATTACATCAGAAACTATGAAAGACTAGAGATTTTTTTGCAGGGGGGGGAGAAATCAGCCTAGTAGAAAGAAAGCTTTTATGTTTGTTCATTTGTTTTTACTTTTTGGTCATGGTGCAGCCATCTACTAGCCAAATCAAGAGCTTTGGTTTGCCTAGAAGAGGAGGTTTTTTTTTTATTTTTGTCAGCTCTCAAACATGTATTTTTTATTTATACTCTTTATCTTTTAATTATCTAATTTAGTAGTTTATCTAGGTTTTAGTTATCATTTTATTTTTTTCAGATTTTACTAATGTAGCTTTCATTTTATTTTTATGTATTTTTTTTTTTAAGAGACAGGGTCTAACTTTGTCACCGTTGGTAGAGTGCTATGGCATCACAGCTCATAGCAACCTTCAGCTCTTGGGCTTAGGTGATTCTCTTGCCTCAGCCTTCCGACTTTTAATTAATTAATTAATTAATTTATTTATTTATTTTTCTGAGACAGCGTCTTACTACATTACCCTCGATAGAGTGCCATGGCGTTATAGCTCACAGCAACCTCAAACTCCTGGGCTTAAGCGATTCTCTTGCCTTGGCCTCCCAAGTAGCTAGGACCACAGGCACCTGTCACAATGCCTGGCTGTAGTTATCATTCTAAGTTAACTACTTCTATACCCTATAACCTAGACTAAGAATCTTAGTTACTACTTTTAAAACTATAAATCTTTTTGAACTTCATAAATTAGAACCTCTATTAATAGAGCACTGGACAGCAAAAACCCTGGCTGGTTCTATATGTTTTTATGCATTTTTGAAAGAAACAGGTGAGTAGAATAAGGGTAGATGCAACAAGATTTGCAAAAAGATTCAGAGTAATCTATTTTAAGCATAATTTAGCTTAACGACTTGTCAGTTGATTAACTTACACAGTGCTGAACTGGGACAATGCAGAATTGACGATGAAATAAACAGAAAGAAAAATAAGAATGGTCTCTTTTCCAAAATTTCATCAGATACATTTGAACATTAGCTACGGGCATTTTGGATGTTTAACTCTAAAAAGAAAAAAAATAAAAGAATAAAAGGAAGAGGAAGGAAGAAGGGGATTGACTTGATTTGGCAATAATCTTACCTCAGTAGCAATAGAATATCAAACTCAGGATGGGTTTTTGAGAACACTGACAGCGGCATTTCTGTTTGGAAGATGTGGAAGTCAGATGAAGTCAGTGGGGTATTGTGAGATTTCTAAGCTAGTTCATGGAAAAAACTCAGATAAGATTTGTTTTAGATTTGAAAAATCTATTCCATTCATTTTTCTTATATGCTCTCATAATAATAGCTACGTCTATCAACCCTTTCTTTACATATATTAACTCCCCAAACATTGGTACTTTATCAACATTTTACAGATAAAGACACTGATGTACAAATAATTTAAGTTAGCTAAAATCATACAAGCTTGACCAAAGAGGATTGGTCCAAAAGATATCGACCAAGGAAGAATTCAAGGTCAGAAAGTATGATGCCAAATCCCATGAACTTAATCTTCACACCTTCCTGATTTCTTTAAAACTTGACTGAAGAATAAGGACATTAATACATAAAATAATGAATTATTGGAAATGAGACCATGTAAGACTGATGTTTATAATATTTATATAGGGATTTTAACATGAAGAGATCCAGCAGTGAAACTGAACAGAATAGGCATTCTCCCAGTGAATGAAGTTGGATCTTGACAGATGGAAAGGGTTTAAATTTGACAGAATGCAGTATTGGTAAAGGAAGAGGGCATTCCAAGCAAGGAAATAACCTGTTCAAGGAGTTAAGGCTTACAAAATTATATTCAAGAAAAAATGAGAGGTCATGTTACATAGGTTTTAAAATTTCAATTAGGGCAGTTTACTTTGTTTTTGCAATAGAGGATGTGAGAAGCAAATGTTTAGTAAACAGCAGACATAGGTGAGTTATGACTTTGGTCTGCGGCACTATTCTGTTCTGTGTGATTGAAATATAAGTATACAGAGAAGATAGAGCAAAATTTTTACAGTTGTTCTAAAACAACTTAGAAATGGTATTTGTTGATGCCATTCCTCAGATTAGGCTTTTTGCAGTGATACTTTCACTGTGTATTTCAACTTTTTTAAAAACTTCAGGCTAATGTGAGGATACAAACAAGGAGGTTACAATGTTTGCTTTTGTTAGGTAGAGTCCCTCTTGTAGTTGTGCTTCACACCCAAGAGTTTGTGTGTCATAAACTCCTACATTGTGCCCATAACGTGGGAGCATAGCAATCCCCCTCCCTCTTCCCCCGTCCCTTATTCTCCCTTCCCAACTTGCATTAGATTGAGTTTTTCTTTTATGTGGGTATGTACTAGATCACCTACTGGCTTCATATTAGTATAAAGTATGTTGGATATTTGCTTTTTCATTCTTTTGGTATTTTACTAAGAAGAATGTGTTTCAATTCCATCCAGGCTAATACAAAAGCCTCCATCTTTTTTATGGCTGAATAGTATTCCATAGTATACATATACCACAGCTTGTTGATCCATTCCTTGGCTGGTGGGCATTTAGGTTGTTTTCATATCTTGATGATTATAAACTGAGCTGCAATAAACAATCTAGTACAAATGTCCCTATGATAAAAGTAATTTTTTTTCTTCTGAGTACATGCCTAGTAACGGGATTGCAGAAACAGATGGGAGGTCTAATTTGAGTTCTTTGAGAATTCTCCATACTTCTTTCCAAAAAGGTTGAAAAAGTATTAGTTTGCAGTCCAACCAGCAGTGTAAAACTATTCCCTTCTCTCCATATCCAGTCAGCATTTGCAGCTTTGAGAGTTTGTGATGTGGGCCTTTCTCTCTGAGCTTAGATGATATCTCAGCATGATTTTGATTTGCATTTCTCTAATAATTAGGGATGATGGGCATTTTTTCATGTGTTTGTTAGGCATTCATCTGTCTTCTTCACAGAAGATTCTATTCTTTGGTCTTGCCCTGTGATATAAGGGATTGTTGGGTCTTTTATTGATTAATTTGAGTTTTCTATAGATTCTAGTTATCAAAATTTTATCTAATTCATAATATGCAAATATCTTTTCGCATTCTGAAGGTGGTCTATTTGCTTTGGTGGTTGTTTCCTTAGCTGTACAGGAGGTTTTCAGTTTAATTAAGTCCCATTTGTTTGTTTTTGTTGTTGTTGCAATTGCCATGAAGTCTTCTTCATAAAATCTTTCCCCAGGCTGATATATTGAAGTGTTTTCCCTATACTTTCTTAGAGGATTTTTATTGTTTAATGCCTTAGATTTAAATTTTTTATCCATCTTAAATTAATTTTTGAAAGTGGTAGAGGTGTAGATCCAGTTTCAGTCTTTTATATGGGGTTATCCAGTTCTGCCAACACCATTTATTAAATAGAGATTCTTTACTTTGGTATATATTATTGTTTGGCTTATCAAAGATCAGGTGGTTATAAGAGGTTTATTTCATCTCATGTTTTCTATTTGGTTCCAAATATCAATGTCTGTTTTTATGCCAATACCATACTGTTTTGATCAGTATGGCCTTGTGGTACAGCCTGAAGTCTGGTAGGGTGATATCCCCAGTTGTGTGATTGTTTTGTTTTTACAAAGAATTGCCTTGGTTATATGATATTTCTTCTGGTCCATACTAAGTGAGGAATTATTTTTTCTAAATCTTAAAAGCATGATGATGCTACTTTAATGGGTATTGCACTGAATCTGTAGATTGCTTTGGGAAGTATAGATATTTTGACAATGTTGATTCTTCCCAGCAATGAGCATGGCATATTCTTCCATTTGTTAGTATCTTTTGCTATTTATTTTCCTATGGTTTCATAATTTTCTTTGTAGAGGTCCTTCACCTCTTTTGTATGTATATTCCTAGGTATTTCATTTACTTTGAAGCTTCTACAAAGGGGATTATGCCCTTGATTAGCTTTTCATCTTGGCTGTTATTGGCATATATAAAGGCTACTGATTTAAGGACATTGACTTTATATCCTGAGACATCGCTATTTTTTTCATCACTACCGGGAGTCTTGTGGTTGAGTGTTTAGAGTTCTCTAAGTATAAGATAATATTATTGACAAGGAGTGAGAGTTTGACCTTCTCTACTCCCTTTTGAATGCCCTTTATTTATTTCTCTTACCTCTTTGTATTGGCTAGAACTTCCAGTATGGGTATAAGCTCTTCTTTGAAGGTTTGAAGGCTGAGTAGTAGTAGTAATAGAAGTCTGGTTCCAGTTCTAAGTGAAAAAGCTTGCAGTTTTACTCCATTCATTTACTCCATCCATTACATTTATGGTCTTCTGTATGTTAAACCAGACTTACATACCTGAGATGAAACTTATTTGATCATGATGAATGATTTTTTTAAATGTGTAGCTGTAATCTATTGTGTAGAATTTTATTGAGAATTTTTGCATCTGTATTCATTCGTGAAAATGGTCAGACATTTTCCTTTCTAGTTGGATATTTCCTGGTTTTGGTATCAGGGTGATGTTTGCTTCAGAAAACATATTGGGGAAGATTCTTCTCAATTTTTTGGAATAATTTCTGCAGTATGGGTATAAGCTCTTCTTTGAAGGTTTGATAGAATTCTGGTGTGAAGCCATTTGGATTGGGCATTTTTTTGTTGGGAAATTTTTTATTGTTTCTTCAACTCAGTTCTTGAAATAGGTCTGTTCAAGAGATTTATTTATTCTTGATTAAGTCTAGGGAAAGGGTGAGATTCCAGGTATTGATCCATTTCCTCCACATTGTCAAATTTCTGGGCATAGTGATTCTTGTAGTACTCAGAGATGATCTCTAGTGTCTCTGAGGTTTCTGTTGTTTTTCCCCTTTATCATTTCTGGTTGAAGTTATTAGAGATTTTACTTTTCTGTTTCTAATTAATCTGGTTATTGATTTTATTTAGGTTTATTGATTTTAATTATTTTTCAGAAAACTGACTTTTTGTTTTGTTAATTTTCTGGATGGTTCTTTTGTTTTCAATTTCATTAATCTCTGATTTGATTTTGACTATTTCCTTCTGCTGGGTTTGGGATTAGACTGCTCTTCTTTTTCCAGTTCCATTAGATGGTTTATGAGTTCATTGATGTGCTTTCTGTGCACTAGGTAGGCATCTAATGCAATAAATTTCCCTCTTAAGGCTGCTTTTGCTGCATCCAACAAGTTTAGGTAATTTGTATCTTCATTTTTGTTATGTTTGAGGAATTTAAAGATTTCCTCTTTTATCTCTTCCTGAACCCAACTATCATTCAGCATAAGGTTGTTTAGTTTCCAAGTCTTTGTGTGCAGATGAACATTTTTGTTGGAGTTGATTTCCACCTTTACCGCTTTGTGGTCTGAGAAGATACAAGATATAATTTCCATTATTGTAATTTTGCTAAGGTTTGGTATATATCCTAGGATGTGGTCTACTGTGGAGTACATGCCATGGGCTGATGAGAAAAATGTATATTCTTAAATTTGCAAATGGTGTGTTTCTGTATATGTCTATTAATCCCATTTTTTGTTGGGTCACATTTACGTCCTTTGTATCTTTGTTTTTTTCCATTTAGAGCATCTGTCCCGTTCTGTCAGAGGAGTGTTAAAGTCCCCAACTATTATGGGGTTGTGGGATATCATATTGCTCAGCTCTACCAAGGTCTTTCATAAATTTGGGAGCATTTAAGTTGGGTGCATAAATACTTAAAATTGAAATGTCTTCTTGAATTGTTCCTTTGACCAGTATAAAGTATCCATCTTTGTCTTTCTACTCCTTAGTTGCTTTAAATCCTCTTGTATCTGAAAATAAGATTACAACCCCTCCTTTCTTTTGATTTCCATTTGCTTGAAATGCTGTTTTCCATTCCTTAACCCTGAGTCATGATTTGTCCTTCAGGGCTAGGGGTGTCTCCTGGAGACAGCATATGGATGGCTTGTTCTTTTTCATCCAATCAGTCAGCCTGTGCCTTTTCAGTGATGAAATCAGTCCACTGACATTCATTGAGCAACTTGATAAGTGTGGTGGAGTTCCATTCATCTTATTTTGTGAAAATCTGTTGTGTAGTTTTAGCCTTTGTGCCATCATGAAAGGTAAGTTTTAGCTTCTGGATGTTTACTTTTTTGGTAGTCCATTGTGATGGTCAGTGTAACAGGTCTCAGTATTTCCTGTAGAGCTGGTCTTGTGGTGAGTTTCCTCAGTGCTTGTATATCTGCATAGATTTGATTCCTCCATCAAATTTTGAAGCTTAGTTTAGCAGGATACAGAATTCTGGGCTAAAAATTTTTTTGTATGGGAATGTTGAAGGTGGATGACCATCCTCTTCTAGCTTGGAAGGTTTCAGTTGAAAAGTCTGCTGTCATCCTAATGGCTTTGCCTCTGTAGATCAGGCGGCACTTACTCTTGGTTGCTTGCAGAATTTTTCTTTCATCTTGATTTTGGACAGATTCATTACAATGTGTCTTGGAAAGACTCTGCATTGAAATGACCCAGGGTTTGATATCTATCTGAAAGGAGTGTGTCTGGGTCTTTAATAAAACCTGGGAAGTTTTTGTTTTTGATAGTCTCCTGTAGGGCTTTCATTCCCTTGAGACAATCTTCTTCCCCTTCAGTAATCTCTATTATTTGTATGTTTGAAGGCTTCATGGAGTCTCATAGTTCTCTAAGCACCTGGTCTGCTTTCTCTCTCTTCTTTTCTGCCTCTTTAACTACTGGTTTTACCTGAAAACTTTATCCTCTAGCTTTCTTCTCCTCGGTCTAACCTATTTTTAATACTTTCTATTGCATCTTTACATTCCCTCATTGTTTCATTCCTTCATTTCTTCATTTCCTTAAGGTCCACCATATCCTTTCTATATTCTACATATCTCTCATCTGACTTTTGGTTCTGTCTTTCCATTTTCACTTCCACTCCTTTTATTGTCTTTATCATCCATATTTTAAATTTTCTTTCTGTCAAGTCCATTAATTCTTTATATGTGGAGTCTTCTGTAGTAATGATGTCATGTTCTCTTGACGAAGTTCCTCTGTTTCGGTTTCTTATGTTGCCCAATTTTTTTTGCTGGTTCCTCCTCATGTGTTCTTTCTTCTTGTTCACTTCCTTATTCTTCTTTTTCCTTCTTAGTGGCTCCTTTGCTTCACACAGAAGTCCTTGCTCTTGATGACAGTATGCTCCAATATGTCATGGGGACCTCAATTGGTCCTAAGATTTTTTTTAGGAGACAGAGAGCATAGCCAGCAATATCTATAGTCCTTATTCCAAACTTAGTTGCCTTAAGTTATCATCTGATTTTTTTCTTTAGCATTCAGACCCTGCCAGGTTGTGAATTTAAAGCTCACAAGAATCCTTCAGTGGTTGTTTCCACAGTGCTCCCTGACTCTAATTCTCACATTATGTGGGAGTTCCTCAGCCTGTCCCAAGAGTGGAGTTCTGTTCCCGCCAGGTAAAATTAAAATGTCCATGCTTTAGGCCCCTGATATGATCCTCTCATGACCTTTCACAAAGGCAGCCCCCTGGCCACTGAGACCATCTTGGTATGGTCGCCTCACCAGTCATTTAAATGGGCATTCAAATCTGGTGGTTGTATACTGTTCACCCACTCTTCCAAACTTTCCACTCAACACACCACTTCCCCAAACAAGTGAAAACTCTGTAAAGTCCTCCTCCTGTCCTGGGCCTCCATGGGGGAACAGTCAGTCCCAGCTGGTCATAATTACTTGCCTAAATCATCAGATTTCCATGGCTCCAGATCACAGACTGTATCCAACTTACCACTTCCTCACTGTGCTCCCTGAGTTATGACTCAGGGTAAGATCTGCATGCCAGATATGGCTGCATTGGTCTCTTGTCCCCCAGTCATTCTAGGAGAGCTCAGATGAATGATCCTTCTGTTCCACCATCTTGCTCCACCTTCTCAATTTCTTTATTTTTGCTTTTAACATCATTAGTATGCTTATCTCATTGAAATTTCATATTTGGAAAAATGTAATGTTTTTCTGCTCTCTATATACTTGTGCGTACATACATATATGCACTTTAATGATTACAATTGCTATTTGTTATTTGTGGGGGGAAGGTAATTGCTGTTGTTTAGATATAATTTGTTTGCTTTTCCCCAAAACTCATATTGAAATTTGATCCCCAACATGGCTATGTAGGGAGGTATAGCTTAAGGGGAGGTGTTTGAATCATAAGGAAGATCATTCATGAATAGCTTAGTGACATTCTTGAAATATTGAGTTAGATTTCTCTTTGGCAAAACTAGATTAGTACTGGCTGAAATGGGTTAGTTCCCAATAGAGTCAGTTTTTAGAAAGCCAAGACATTCCTTGTGCTTTATCTCTTCATAATTTTCCACTTCCTTTTGATCTTCTTTGCCATGTTATAATACAACAGGAGAGCCCTCCCCAAAACCCAAGATCATACTCTGAACTTCCCAGCCTACAGAATTGTAAACTAAATACCTCTTTGCTTTATAAGTTATCAAGTCACAGGATGTGGCAACAACAACAAAAAAGACTAAAATAGTAACTTTGATATGTTCTACGAAATTATTTTCTTATTGTATTTTATGTCTTTTAGTCTTTAGTATTTTGTTCATCTTGATAGATTCCAATTGATATTCATAGTAATCTTATGTCCTTTAAAAATGTTTATTTTTCAGAGAAAATATTGTGTGCCTATGTGTTTGTTAGGCTTTTTTTTTTAACATTTAATTGCTGGAGCCATTTACTGTTTATTTTATATGATGTAAGTTACTTCCAATAAGCCTAAAGCACTTCTCTTCCTGAGAATTTTTCCTTTTCCTTTTTATTGCCATTTATCATTGTGTTCCTTTTTACATATATCTGAAGTCTATTTCTCCCTAACAGGAAAGCCACCTCTCACATTTTTCATCTTTTCATTAGTCATCTTCATTATTTTTTTTTGAAACACGTTTTCAAACTTGTCCAAGCATTTTGGATTGATGATCACTGTGCTGACCAAAATTTCTTTAAGCAATAACATTATTTATGTTGGCCAATATATAGCATTTTTGTTTACAGTATGAGGAATTTATGTGTGTATTTCAAGAAGTTTTTATCACATTGTACCTGACCTTTCACTTTTAAAATAGCAATTCACAGTTCCTTTAAGCAACTTACCCTGTTTCAACCAGCTTCAAAAATAAATAAATAAATAAAGCTACACTTTTTTTTTTTTTTTTAGCTACTGTTTTCTTCCTTTTATCCCCAACCTTAATACTTCATACTACTTATTGCCATATCAAATCATGTATTAAGTTTAGGGAGTTGTACTCAGACGTAGAATTTTCTGTTCTTTCTCTTCTAATTCTTTGCTAAAGACTTTTCAAAATTGACTTTAAAGAGCTGAAATCTCAGTGATCTTTTGATCACTCTTTCATTTTAATGGTATATATTCATTGAAAGGGAAAGTAAATCAAAAGTAATTTAAATATAATACTGCAAATGGAATTATCATCCTAATAATAATAGATATTAGAAAGCAAAATCCATTTATATACTAGCTAACATTCTTTATTAATCTTTCCCTTTTGAGATTCACCATTTAAATCTGTTCTCTTTTCTACTTGTGTTTTCTATCTACCACTGGTGTGTGAGTGTGTGTGTGTGTGTGTGTGTATGTGTGTGAATTTAATATCCTTTTCATTAATTGATCAGCCTTAACTTGGCTTCAGTCCCTGTTACTTCAGGGTTGTATGATCTTAATTTCTCTATATAGACTTTAGGATATGTTGTACAAATATTCTTCATTTCAGAAAGAAGTATGAAAATTTTAAATCGACACTGCCTCTTAAACAAGGAAAATAGAAAAAAACTGGTATTGATCCATATGATTTATTCTGCATTTTCTCTACTTTGCTGTATAAAAAAGATTCTACTGGCTGGGTGCGGTGGCTCATGTCTGTAATATTAGCACCCTGGGATGCCGAGGCAGGTGGATTGCTTGAGCTCACAAGTTCGAGACTAGTCTGAGCAAAAGCAAGACTGCTTCTCTACTAAGAAATAGGAGGTTGCTATGAGTTATGAGACCATAGCCCTCTACCCATGGTGACAGCTTGAGATTCTGTCTCAATAAATAAATAAATAATAAATTAGATTCTACCTATGTATTGGCAAAATCAGGTAACAATATTATACATTTCCATTAAACTTTTCTAGACACATTAGCCCTGTGGTTAACATTGTTAGCAATTTCCAGAGTGGTGTTCAAACCCAGCCCCGGCCAAAAACTGAAAAAAAAAAAAATTGTTAGCAATTTCCAAATAGATTTAGAACATCCCCACCAAAACTTGAAAATTGAAGAATGATTTGTGACACTATGATGTTATTATTTGTCTCACACATTGCATTATTATTACTGATATCTAAGAACTCATCATTAGTTCCAGAACATCTAATTTGCTAAATTTATTATATTTTAAAACTTTTTTCAAATTGATTCTCTAGAGTTTTTTGGATAGTTAACCCATAGTGCCTACTTCTTACTTTTATGGTCTTATTTTCCTTTGTTTACCAGAAACAATAACTCCTTACCCCTCTAGCTCCCTAATATATCAGAGATAGCATAAGTCAAATGAGATTTAGTACATGCAGAAATAAGATCTCAGCTATTTTTGTTTGTTTGTTTATTTAACTACTGCCTATTCTCTTTCTCTCAACCTTTCTGTAATTTTATCTGAAATGTATCTCTTATAAACAACATACAGGTACATTTTAGGTTATGAACATCATCAAATTTTTTTACTTATAATGGAGAAGTTAATCCCCTTAATATTTCTTTCTATGACTGATAAGTTGTATATAATTTATGTCACATATTTTGTCTTCAATTTAAAATATTTTTTCATAAAGTATAATTTAAATAAAATATTTGATTGAAATATATCCTGATTTTTATTCTTTCAGTGATTACTCGTACATTAAAATTTTAAAACAATGGTTCTGTATTTGGCAGGTTAAAAATAAAATGCTACCTTTTGAAATCTTTTCAAAAGATCAGCTTTACTCACCTCCCTGATTTTGTTTGTATTGTTTATTTCACTGGATATGTTGTATTACTTTTGTATTATTCATTTTCTTAAATTTTACTATCAAAATTCTGCTTTGAAATTATGTATACAAAATTTAGTTTAAGTAAAATATGGCTCCTTGCCGTGTTACTGCTTGTCCTTTTCTAATACAGTTTTCCCACTTTTGACTTTTTTTTTAACCCTTTCTCAATTAGTTACACTGACCTTTTAAGACTTTATTCAGAACAGATACTTAAATGAAATACTTTCTAAATACTTATGTGAATGAACGGATCCTTTGATTATACTATTCACAGCAATATTGAAAATTGATTGATAAAATTTTCTCTTGTAGATAATCCCTTGTCTTCTGGCACTTAATATTATAAAAGATAAATCTCATGCAAGCTTAATTTTTGTTCTTTTAATACCAACTTATTGCTTCTTTATATATGTCCTTAATTCTTGAATTTCAAATATGTAGCTGATATATTTTTGTATTGTCTTTGACTAAATTGAGGACTTGAGTATTATTTAACCCAATAAATTTTGTGGTGGAAGTTCATTTATTGCAGAAAACTGGTGATACCTACTAAGCTGAACATATCCATACTTGATAATTAATTAATTCATAGGAGCAATACTCATAATGGCTAAAACTATTCATCTAATATGTTCTGGAGAAATTTAAAAAGGTAAAGATAAATAAGCTAAGCATACAAGATGAGTAATGGATTAACTTCAAAGATGAAGGAAGAGAATATTTAAACTAAGAGCAAGAACAAAAGAGATTACAACACCAAAAGTGTAGAGAATATTAAAAATTCCAAAAGCTGACCATTTGAAAAGAGTAATAGGACACATATTATACTGGCATTACATTAGTAGTTGACCCACAATTTGAATATATATGCTAAATTTACATTTTAACAAGTTATCAGAGTCTTTATCTGGTTCCTAAAAATGAAGCGAATTTAGTATACCTTAACTTTCCTCTGAATGCCTACTATGTTATTTTTCTATGCTATCTACTTTATTTTTTAATGTACTCCAAATGTCTATATTTTATTATCTTAGTTTATTTTGGTTTACCCTAATTTAGATTTACTGTCTGATTTTATTAATATGTTTTTTTATTGTTGTCCTTTTTTCTCTACTTTTATATTTCTTCTTGCTTTTTATTCAAATTGAGAAAGGAATAGTTAGATAATATGTAACAAATTCCTATTACATTATCCCTTTGAAATCATTATTTAGATGGGTTAAATTCTCAGTTCATGAATTTGATGACTCCATAATGTTTATAAAACTTTAATTCCACTATATTCTGGTATTGTAGTTGCTGATGATATCTTGAGTGTTGGTTTTTCTGTCATTCATGTAAGTGAGCTAAGTTTTCTTCTTGTGGCTTTAGTATTTCTTTTATCTCTCATGACCCAAAATTTTTTAGTGATATGACCAGTTTCCGATATTCTTAATGCAAATAATATCACCATATGGATGATTCTTAGCTATAAACCACTTGAATATTGTCTATTCAACTTTATTACCATTCTATTTCTCTGAAATAGTAGATAAGTAATGGAGCTTCTTAATTAATTTTGCATATATCTTAATTTTTATCTCAGATTTTTTCTTCTTTTGATGATACATTATTGCAGTTTTTCATGTTCTGTCTTCTAATTCAGTCACACTTTCTTTAGGAACTTTCTGCTGATTTAAACTTATCTTCTTTATATATATATTTTGACTATATTTTTTATTAATAATATTTCTTTTTTTTGCAGTTTTTGGCTGGGGCTAGGTTTGAACCCACCACCTCAGGCATATGGGGCCAGTGCCCTACTCCTTTGAGCCATAGACACCACCCAATTAATAATATTTCTAATAGGTTATTTTCCACGGAAAAGTATGCTTTTAAAATAATAGTTTATTATTAATATTTTAATAGCTTGTGTTATTATTTTAAATTTGTGTCATGAAATAATAAATATTATTTCATAGGGGTTATTTCTTTCCATTAAAGTTATAGGAATTTTAAACATTCATTCCACATTGTCTCATTGTTGTTATTTTCTTGAACCTAAATTTATTAAGATTGTTTGGTTCACATATTCTTTTTCATATTAATGTATTTCTTCACATGCCTTTTATTCACTTAGTCATTTCGTCTTCTCAGGGAAATTTCTCCAATGTGCTCCTCCCATGTACAAGGATTTTAAGTCATCTGGAACTCACATCTCTCATGTATGCAGATTAGACTCCACACCTGGCAATAGCCTGGCATTAATTTTCATTTGCTTTCGTGATTTTGCCTCTTCCCCAGACTTAGTAGGTGGTATTTCAGGTCCTATTTATGAACAAACAGAGTGAGGTTTTTAGGCTACATGTGGGTTTTTACTTCTGATTATCCAGCATAGAGGATGTGTTCTTAGTCATATCTTCATATAGACTATGGGACCAGGATTGAGATGAGTTATCAAGCCTTGGCTTCCAATGAGCAGTGCAAGTGTGAAGTCCTTGCTTATGCCCGGGGGTTCCCTCTCTGTTTCTGGTGCACAGAAATTTTCCTTTATAGCATTCAGACCCATCTATGTATTCATTCATAATTTTTATATTCTATCCATCATTTCTATATATTTTGTTGTTTGATCTGCAATTGCTATCTCATTGAATTTTTACTTGATAAAATATATCTTTACTAATTTCATTTGCATGTTGGTATAAAATAGTTGTATGTATTTTGGGAGTATATGTGATATTTTCACATCTATATATAATTTGTGGTGATCAAGTCAGGTTAATTAGAATATCCATCACTTCAAACCTTTATTTTTTCTTTGTGTTGGGAACATTAAATTTCAAAATAGCTATAAGAATTACTCATTTTATTTATTCTCTTTTATTCTTCCTCAGTCTAATTACTTATACCTTGGGATTTTTCCAAAATAGTGCATATTTTAATGTAAAAACATTTCAGCCAAAACTCTTTCAACATATATTATTATGTTATTTTATTTCCTTGTATAATAGAAGAAAATCTGAAAAATTTCTGTGGAAATGTTTTAAAATATATGCCTTTATATGCCTTTTTACATACTTATCTACTCTCATTTATTTTATTTATACATTCCTCAAAATTATATTTTCCAGGATTTTTAAATTTGGTTACTTAATATCAACTTATGCAAAATTTCAAATAAACATATATATTATGTTTAGGATATATAAAGGTTTTTGAAGCAGGTCTTGATATTCCCAGGTCCTCAGTTCCCAGTGTTAGGAAAGAGTACTGGTACTGAGTTGAGCCAATTATGGAGTGATCATAAATACAAAATAATCTTACACAAGCAGTGTTTATTGCAAAGTGGAAGTATGTTTCAGAGGGAGACATGGGTAACTCTCTGTGAGTGAAGAGGACTCCAAAGTCTTTTGTACATACAGTCTTTTATTCGGTCACTAGTTTGTCCTGATTCTCTCCTGGATAAGATTGGTTGTCATTTTACACCTTTGAATGATTGACAGGTTTCAGTTATATAATAGATTACATAACATGTTGGGCTTATGTAATAGTTTATTTTCTATGCATGCACCTTCTCAGAATCATCACTGAAAAATCCACTGGGATCAAAACCATAATGCTCAGATGGTAATGAGCCCCAGCTCCTTACTGTGCATTCTCCAACCAGGAAAGTGTCCCTAGCCACGAAACATCTAATGTGGTTTCTTTTCTCCAATTTGATTGGTTCACACTCTCCACTTTTATCCATTTCCTCTACTTCCCTTGCCACTTGTTTGCACTTTTCTCCACCTAACAGCTGTTTAATATGTTGGCACTGGGTGAATTATTTCAGTTTACTAGAATGGCAATGTGAATAAATCCACAGTGGTACTAACATATTGTAGTATATTTTTACTTGGTAACACTGATATTACAATTAAGTCATGTCAAAACTGCAAAACAATAAGAACAGATTACCCACGACAAAATCATTTTTTGAAAAATACAGCATGTCACAGTTCTAAAACTGGAAAATTATATTTCAAGTCATAATGATCTGATGTTAAATTACCAAAATAGCTAGAAAGGTTAAATTGGATAGTAGTGACTAGGCCATTCATGCATTACATATGCATAGAAATGCTATGACAAATACATTTAAATATGCTTAATGTTGGAAAACCTGCACAGGCAATTAGTGGCAATAACATTTATATTGAATTTGGATAAATTTTAGACAATTAGCCATCTTCTAAATGTGATTTTAGCCAAGTAATCCAATGGGACGCATGACTTATCCACATTTATTACTCATTAGAGGAGAGTAATTCTTGTCATAGTCAGACATCAAGGGATTTATTACTATAAATTCAGGTCAGCTAATGGACTCTGTAACCCTTTTGCCCAAGTACAAATCCCTAGGTAAGATACTGAAATATAAATTGACCACGGACATGTGCTCTAATACAGGCTGAATGTATAACATGCATGAATTTTCCAGTCTACATGTACTAATAAAGTTTATATATGTATATATATTACATTAATTGGTTAAATTCATACAGCACATATCCATTTCAAACACACATTGTGCACACACAGAAGAACATTATAACATTTATTCTCACAATATGCATCCCATCGTTTCTGACTAGAAGACTCTTAAGTGGTTTATATATTTCCATACACATTCAGACACACACATATTTTTTAAGTATGTTTCAATATCAAAAACTGTACAATAATGCCTCACGGCTACTTGTGAATTACCAGTAGTTTGAAACTGTCACTACCAGAGTTGTGAAACTGTCACTACTCGAGTTGCATACCACTTTGACTATTTTTCCATCCCTTATGATTTATTCTTATTATTCTTTCTTTCCTAATAATCTGCCATGTTGTCTTAAGGCGTAGAAAGAATACTTACCCTGAGATTCTTCTAATTCTCTTCTAGCCAAAGAGACACAAACAGGCTCCAGGAAGTCACATATATTCATCCAGGTCACAGGTCATTTTTGTTTACACATGGGCCCCTTCTCCTCATCTGTCTCTGAGGTGCTGATTCTTTGGAGATGGCAGCTTGCTGCCTTATTTCCTAGCAATGACATTTCCTGTCAGCAGCAGACATGGTGAACCAGGCTTGATTTTATGAGAACAAGCTTGTGGTTTTCCATAAAGTTTAAACCATTATGTGCTTGTTTGTATGGAAGGAACTTAACAGAAATTTTAATTTTAGTTTTTCAATTTTATTGTATCATTTCCTACTTCCTTTGGAAACTGTAAACATATAAGAACAAATAATTCAATTACCTTCCTTTAGTCTTGACTGCTGCAAAGGAATGTTTTCAGTTTAATCGTTGGAGATTTATTCAAGTTGAGGTGTAGCCACTAGTCATCTTTGGGTAATATTTGTGAGAGATTGTCACTAAGGACAATTTTTTAAAAGATATTCATAAATTCAAGCTCTGAGGGTGTGTGTGTGTGTGTGCATAAGTGTACACAAAACTACCATGTATGTTGAGCCATTTAAGCTATTACTCTTTGAAAACTAACTTCAGCATCCATGAAAGAATAATAACCATATGTGGAGGAATTCCTTGTACACACAGGTTGGGGAGAGTTACAGATATCTGATAGGGAATGGGAATATTCTATTTAAAGGCCAGTACTGTAGAGTTATCCTACTTTCTTGGTACTCTAACATAATCATAAGCCAATTTAGCTTTTCTCTAAAAGGAAATAGTATATTTTTCCTATTTTCTGGAATTAAAAAAAAAAAAAAACACAGACTCACATGACCTGGTCTAAGCCTATGTCAACATGGTAATAAACCATCAGGAGATCCACATGACCTGAAGACGACTTCTCCATCAACCCTCCTTGGGATGCTGACTTTCTTCATCCTTATCCATGGCCACACCAAGTTTATTCTTCTATACATCATACCTATTTAATCAAATAAACCTCCTGTATGTTTTTCTGATTTAATTTGCTGTTCAAGTTTTCATCTTATTTCGATTTTACCAAGCAAGATAATTATTGACAGAATATTCAAATAATATGCATGATTTATCCACTACAACAAGAGATAATATATAGTAGGAAATAATTAATTATTGAATAAATGAGTTATGTAGATACTAATCATAATTTGGAGAATAGTAATATACACTTCAGAAGGTGAATTCTGAGCAAATTTCATAAAAACTGTAAGAGGTGAACTGGGCTTGGAAAATTGGGTGAAATTTAGGTAGGAGATAGAATGTAAGAAGATGACTAAGTACATTTAAATTTTACAAACCAAAAAAGTTAGGGATAAGAAAGAGCAATTAGGGATAAATTAAGAAACATGTTTGCCTGAAATTGAAGATTGAGAAGGGAAGAAATGGTCAAAGGTAAACTGAGAAGGACCTTAAAAGCCAATCAAAAAAATGTAGCTTCTCAACAGAGACCATACTCTGAGAGAATTGAATGTGAGACATATTTTTATTAGAGAGAGAGAAAAAAAACTTCGGTATTGGGTGCTTACAAGGTATCAGGAAGCTCCTCTGTGGTGCTTTTTGGGGAGCATGGGGAGCGAGGGACTGAGGCTCAGGAATTGGGGGTACAGAGACCGTGTTGAATGGATTATATGCTTTCTGTAATTTCTATTTAGACTAATCGTGACTGTATTTCACAAATGAGAATGCCCTTGAGATCATCTCCTTCTGGGATCCTTAACGTGGGCTGCACATTAAAATCACCTGGGGAGCCTTAAATAACTGCCCAGGCCTGAGCCCCACCCTCAAAGACACTGATTTAGTGTTGGGCTTCAGTAAGTCCCAGGCATTGGTGGTTTTAAAATCTCCCTGGGTGATTCTACCAGATAGGCAGGGTTGAGAACCACTGATCCAGTCTGATGCCCACTCTTTATAACTGGAGAAATGGAGCCCCAGAGAAATTCAATGTGACTCAGGGCACATAGATTTCAAGTGATTAATTCTTATTCATCACTTCACAGTAGCTCTAAGATTAGCTTTTCCAGAAAACTTTCTCCAGGGAGCGAAAGGCAGGTCTACTTCCCGTAACATCCTGTACATTTGACTCCCATGGCGGATGCTGCCTCCACTCTCTCTTCTTTCTCACTGGGAAGGGCAGTGCTGCTGATGTATCCTGCCCTTTCCCTGTATGTAGCATAGTGTTCAGCACAAATTTATTAAACAAAAGAATAAATAAATGCAAAGCAGCATGACCCTTGGAGGTTTATCTTACTGATTTCCCCGCTGTCTCCTCTACATCACTATTCTCCAGATGATGACATCAAATTTGCAGAGCAAGGAGAAGTCTTGCTTCAATTCTTTAGAAGCCATCATTGACTGGCTAGCTATTCTCACCTACTTGCCTCATTTTCTAAAACATAAAATATCAAATGTCATGCACAGGCACAAATATCCTTACCAATAAAATCACTGTCTTTCTAAGTTTATTTTCTAGAATATATCTTCAAATTATTTCCTATTTCTTTCCAAAAAGGCTAATGCTCTCAGGTCGGTTACTTTTCCCTCTCCCTGGAATTCTGTTTCTTTGGCCCCTTTTCCATCCAACTAAGACCCATCCATCCTTTAAATTGCAGCTCAAATATCACTTCCTTTGTGTAACCTTTTCCTGACCTCCCAGACAGAAAAGATCACTTCCTATTTCATGCTCCCTTAGCACTTTGGACATTTGCTGCTGGGATGGGCTGCAGTCAGTGATGCCTGCCCCTCCTCCACACAGCCAGTGTGAGCCTCAGAAAGAAGAGGACTCTGTGGTCTTCTGTATTTCCCATCCCCAGCATTGGATACAATAATAATGTACTGGGTACCTAATAAATGTTTCTTAAAGTCAAGTAAATGCCTGCTACCAATCATTTTTAATAATTAGCAACAAACCAGAGAACTATACTATGAAACTCAACCTTGAAAGATGCACTAATAATTGGAATTTAAGAATTCAATATTGTGGTGAAATATTGAGTCTCCAGTTCTAATGAGTTTCCAAGCAGTTTAATAGTAGTTCCTGGCTTATAATAATATTAAAGTAACATACTATTTATTGTTATATTCTAATGTTAATCCAGTATCTAACTTCAAATTCTAGCTACTATGATCTTCCCTCACTTTTGTGACAGGAATATTGAGAATTCTGATCAGTGCATGTGTGTAGGTGTGTGTGTATGTGTGTGTGATTTAACTGCCAGAGAAAATTAATCTACATATATTTTATAACAAGTAAATTGAACGTACCAAAAGTTTTAACTTAAGGAAAAAGTAGGAAAAAGTGTTATTTTCTGGTGCCCAGCTTTTCTTATCGATGCAGGAAAAGAATGTCACCATAAATAGATAATTACTTCATGAGAATGAGTCATTCTGAATTTGGAGAACATAAGCTGATTTTAAACAATGGTTAGTTATGTGGTGGAGAACTGATTAACTGAAAAGCAATTTGAGTATGGCCCCAATGCTGTGCCATTTTAACTTAGACCAGTAAAAACATCATCACCACCACCAAAAATTCAGAGAGATGGGAAAGATCGTAGAGATATTTTTATGAATAAGGGAACTAACCCTTAGAGCCCTGAGCAGATTTACCCAGAATCTCACAGCTAGTTCTCAGCACTACGAGTGCTATGGTCAGCCCTAGTGGTTACTCTTTCCTCCATCCCAGACCACCATACAGCTTTAGCTTACAGTTATAGTTCTCTTATAGATCAAAAAATGGGTATGATAGAGGGGTGTATTTTTAAGTTCAGTAGGATGGATTATCTAAGAATGCTTCATATTTCAGAAATGATTAAATCTCACCTAATTCACAATATGACAATTTTGCTTCAGCAAGAGCAATGTCTCAAGGCCGTATCATCTTTCCTATTTGTGAAACCCTGGCCCCTTTACTTGGGTTGTCCTTCCCACTATTCTGGGTAAAGATTACCCATTCTTGAAACTGTATGTCAGAAGAAAACTTCTCCAAGTGGATGTTCAAGATCCCCAAAGCTTAGACTTATCTTAAGCTGTATACGTGCTATCTCCACATGTATACCTACCTAAACACCCTGTGGGCATCTGCATGACTGTGTGCCCAGGCCCTGGCTTCCCTGGAATCTCCCCCGAAACTGGGTACTTCAGCCCTCTTCCCGTGGTTAGCTGGGAAATTATCTTTTTCTTATATGACTATGGTCGTCATTGAGTTTTCTAGAGATTGGTACCTGATTCATTCAGAAATTATCATAATACAATATTCCTCCACTTTAGAATTGATCTGCTATCTATTGAATGCTTTTGAGCCATTAATAACACTGTCTTCTTCCCTGCATTTTTTAGCTAAATGGGCTCTAGGCATGTTTAGAGTGTAAGTTGTTAAATATTGAAGTAGATATATTGCTATTTTCCAGACTAAAGATTATGTTGAGGGAGGGCAGCAGATTTGGGTGCAAGATGAATCTTTGGGTCTGGGCTTGGAGCACTGGGTAGTCCTGTGCCTGTAGGGGTTAAAGCCATGATGGACAAACATGTTTGATGGTTCCACACATGAAGGGTAGATACCAAGCCTTGTTATGAATTTGCCTTCCACCCAAATGTTCATTGGTGAGTTACACTTAAGCCTTTGCCCCAGGGTATTCCCAGCATCCTAGAAACTGGTTATAAGGATCATTTCCAAGGGGCTTAAGCCTCTTAGTTTTTGGAACTTTTCCACTTTGGAGATAGACCCCTGTCCCTGTGGCCAGGACTAAAATAAATATAGCAAAACACAAAACGCAACTGTCAGTTCCCTGGGGCCATGTATTCAACATATGTTCTAATTAAAAATTAATTTTTGTCCATTTAAATTAAGTTCATATGTCCTGCTGATCGTCTGTTTCTTCCTATTCTTTGTCCTTCAATCCACTGACCCGGAGGTCTTATGTCAGAAGGTTGGAGAATAATGCATCTGCTGGGAGTAAGGGGCGGGGCAGTTACCAAGAGCTAATGAATGACGCATGGACCAAGCAGTAGAATTGAATGTATCATTTATTACCAGTTTTTGTCACTTTTAGTATTCAAGCTGGAAGTTGCCTGGGCAGATTGCCCCTCACACAGCCACAGAAGATTCACTCCAGAGATTTGTGCTCTTTCTAGAACTAGAAGCAATGTTGTGCCATCTCTAAATGCCTAAGGAGAGGTCTAGAATTCTGGGAGCATTTAAGGCTGCCTTGCATAGTTAGAGAACTAAGAGCAGGAGGTCAGAACAGACGTTTTCTTTATGACTTTTACCCATCAGTTATTCATGAATCCATAAATATATTTTTTTATTTGAATAAATATGAAAGAAAAAAAGTTCTATCTCTGGCTCTTCCAATTTGTTCAAACATGTGCAAGTTTGAAGATAGAACCAGGTTTAAATCTTTTCACCATCTTTCTATTTAACCTTTCTTAGCCTCAGTTTCCTCATCGGAAAAAAAGCATGATAATAATTATCTTTTGGGGAAGTTGTGAAGAACAAATGAGGTGATATGTCTTGAACTCCTGGCATAGTACCTGGCATTCTGTAATGCTTTATAAATCCTTGCGATTATTAATCAGTATGTTGGCACTGCACTCTAACCCACTGTGAAACAGTGAGCTTGGCATCAGTGTGATTTGAACAGTTAGCAAAGACTTTCCTTTTTAACTGCTTCATAGTCATGGCACAACTGCCAGGAGTTTGGGGGCAATTTTCTGAGAAACAAGAGAATGAGACAAAGAGAGAGGCAGATGAGGAAATACCTTTGAAATCTAGACCCAAGAGAAAACGATGTTATTCAGTGCTTCTTCCAGAAGCCATAAGAATATCAATTTTCTAAAAGTCTGTAAAATTTAAAAGTATTATTTGATTATGGTGAATATTTTATCCAGCTTGCCAAATTCCATGCATGTCTTACTTTATTAACAACTAGAGCAATTTATACTTTAGAATTATAATTTTCAAAACCTGTCACACAAAAATAATCCCCTTGATTACAATTCCATGGGAGCAGCAAAGGCTGCTTCTATTCCCCTTTCTCCTAAGAGAGAGTGTAAGAGACAGAAGGAAGGACAGATCCTCGGTCACTCACATTAAGGTTAGAACCAGGAAAAGCACTCAGATGTTTTGGCTTCCTGTCCTCTACAGCAGACCGAATCATCACTTGCAAATATTTTCATTGCCTCTGAGGCAATAAAATGTGATATAGTGACCCCCAAGTACTACTACATGATAGAAATAAAGTGCTCTTTCAATATGCCTCATGATTGGCTCAGGGCCTGTAGCTCAAGTGGCTAAGGCACCAGCCACATACACCAGAGCTGGCAGGTTCAAATCCAGCCTGGGCCCGCCAAACAGCAATGGCAACTACAACCAAGAAATACCTGGGCAGCATGGTGGGAGCCTGTGGTCCCAGCCACTTGGGATGCTGAAGGAAGAGAATCACTTATGCCCAGGAGTTGGAGGTTGCTGTGAGCTGTGATGCCACAACACTCTACCTAGGGTGACAGCTTGAAGCACCGTCTCAAATATATAAAATCATGATATGATTCCAAACAACTCAACAGAGCATCCTGTGCCACGTCATTAACTCTCACAATACCTCTGAGGTGGGCACGTGACAGCACTTGTATTATATGGTACTGACAGGGATATGCCTTAAATACTGTGGTGATGGTGGTAGGGGCGGTTATCACTGGGCTCCAGTGTTTTAAGTTTTATGGACTTTTGGAAATTAATTGCTCAAGAAGAATAACATTATTACCTACATTTTAAGTAACACTCTTATATTTAAAAATTAAGTTTGAACGACTACCTTCTGTTGAATGTATAATTTAAACTAAATATTTGCATCCTAACTCATGATCAGGGCAATGACATATCCCATTACAATTTATTTTTCTTATGCTATATATGTTTATGTTTTTAGAAATTTCTCTCATTTCTTTTTTTCCTTTTAAAATCCTGGCTATAAATCTGCAATGTGTTATAAGTATTTGGAAAAAATATTGTGAGAATTTTTTTTAGTTAAGATTGTATTAACTTAGTTACAATATATAAAAATGGTGTTTGCACCAGAAAGCCCTACTTAGTGTTTGACTTTCAAAGAGTGATAACTTAATTGATAGCGAATTAAATTGCTTACACTGGTTTATAATGTTACAAAAATGTCCTAAAACTAAGATGCAATAGTAACAATCTTTTGAGAAAAACTCTATGTTAGCATAAATAATTTGTTTTAAATAATTTAGAACAAATTATTTATTTTCAACATTAAAAATATTATTATCAAGTATAGAACATAAATGTCTTAACACAATAGCTAAGTAAATGAGGTGAAAGCTATATTAATTAGTTTGATGTAACCATTCCAAATTGTATACAAAAAATCTCCACATTGTACTCCACAAAAGTATAAATGTATTCATGATCTATATATGATTTAATAAAAGGAAAAATATTATTTAGTTTTTAAAAATAAATACATTTTATTTTAAATGTAAATTTGATCTGTAAAGATTTTCATCCATTTATTTGATCCTATGAACTTAAAATCTATAGAAATCTGAAAATAACTCTTTGTTTTCTATATAAGACACAAAGAGAAACAAGAGCCATATTTCTACTAATATCCTCTCCAGCACAGTGCCAGTAATTTCCTATCTTCTGTAATACCTCTAGTGACTGGAATCATTAATCCCATGTTTTGAAAATTATTTAAGATTGAAGGTCCCACAGTTGTACATATTGGTTCAGTCTCTTGAGCCCTAAGAAAAGATTTAGTGCATTTTCAAAAGAATTTTGCAGGTAGGAGCCCAAATGGATTTTCAACTAGGCCTCAACCTTTTTGAAACCTACTGATGTTGAATAGTCTTTTACTGGTTGCCATGCCAACTGATACCAGAGGAACACTCTGCAGAGTGTTCATCCCCTAGAAAGCTTCACCAGATGTCTTCAACAAATTGCTATGAAAAGACTTTGGTCTGTCAGCCTTGTTAGGAGATAAAAATCAGGCTAAGAAACGTCCCTGCCTCCACTTCTGATAAAACCAACCCATAAAATATGTAGACTTGTTCCACTCTCACAATAAACCAGGAAAATCTCTCACCCCCCACCCCAACCCTCCTTACTTCCTGGAGCAGGATTTTTAAAATATTTATGCTCTTATTTCTACATGAAGCAGAGGCCATTATGTGTGCAGCTGACATTGTCTGGCCGAGCAAAGAGAGAAGCATCTGGCTAGCAGCAAGGAGAGACAGCAAGTTGATAAATTATTGATTTACATAAATCAACACCCTTTAAATATTGGTCGTTTGAAGAAAAAAGCTTTTATGTTATTTCAGGTTGAAAAGTGTTAAGATGATAAATACAGAGTCAGCTATGTCATGATTTTATATTTCTAATCAAACATATACAGACATCATATGAATAGACACAATGGATCCTATAAGTTTGGGACTAAAATGACCAAATTTTGTCATCCTGAAGATCAAACAGGCGAAAAGGAATATTTTTTCAAACTTATTTAAAATATTTTCCTATCTCCATATCCCTGGAATATTAAAAGATTTTCTGTATGAAAATGAAAAAAGAAAAATAAAACTATTTAAAGGGTTGGTTTCTATAGAAAGAGGAAAAACTCCTGGCAAATAGGGTCTACATGGGATATCATTTACATACGTCAATTGGCATCTGTATGTTAAAATTGTAGGGTTGCACGTGCAAAAGAACCATTAACTGTCAAATTACCTGTTTGCATATGCAGTTATTCCAAGCAGTATAAAAATGTGTGGAATTTGCATGTACAATTACAGCTTAGGCATATATGAAGCCTGATTTTAAAATAGGAATTTAAAATCTTACTGCTAATTATTAAGACAAGGAATTATCAAATTGCATCCAAAATGTATTTTGGATCACATTGTATTGCAGTTCAGATACAAATTCCAGACAAATCACTTAGATTTAGAATTAATTAGTCAAAACGCCCCCTTATTTATTTGTATCCCAGGATCGTGCGGCCCTTTGTTATTTTCCGTGTGTGTTCACATGAGTGTGAGAGTCTATTTGATATGTTTGTATTTTTGATGTGTACAGAGGGAACTTTCTTGGAAATACGAGATATACCTCATATTTATATTTCATCAAATCTTTCCAGGAATTCGATTTTTGGTATCAAATCATCTGGGTAATCTAATTAAAAGTCTGATTGAAAATCCCTCTTCACTTCCATGTTTTGTTTGGGCAGTTCTACAGGGTTAGGTCCAGGGAGTTTCTTTCCGTATTTCAAAGTGAACCAGAAGCACAGACATTCATGGCATGACTCCTCATCAAAGAACCATGTCATAGGAGTTTGGAAAAATATTTATAAATGAAAGAAATTAGAGTATTTAAACATGGAGATTAAGGGCAATGCTCAACCCAGAGAAGAGCTGACATATTTCTATGTTTCCAGATGACTAATTAACAAGAAATGGGCAATCAAAACTATACTATCACATATGTCAGCTGGGAGAAACATATTTGCAAATTATGTTGAATTTGATATTGTTTATGTATTTTATTTATTATGGTATTAATAAATATAGGGTTTTTGTTTTTAAGTCATGGATGATTTAACCAAAATCCAGCAATTAGTTCCTCTGGGAGTTAGAGAAATTATGGGACTAAGAGAGAAAGGAAGGAAGGAAGAACGTACATATTTGGCTATCAAGTTAGCCACCACTTTGGTCAACGGAGAAAGTCTGAGGGCCACTGTGAAAAACATGTCTTGAAGTTATCCCATGTTGTGGGCTGTTAGATACAATACCCATCAGTCACTGCAGTTGAAAATCAGCTTGGCGTGTGCAGGAGTGGAAAGAGGAGAAGTCTTGCTATGACTGTGGATATATTGCTCCCTCTCTAATTTTTCTGTATTCTATACCAGGAGTCCTCAAACTATGGCCCGTGGGCCACATGCTGCCCGCCTAGGACATTTATCCAGCCCGCTGGGTGTTTTTGCCCCACTGCCTGTCCCGCTTAGCAGCCAACTTGTCCCGGGGCCCGCAGTCTGGCCCCCCAACGGTCTGAGGGACAGTGAACTGGCCCCCTGTTTAAGAGTTTGAGGACCCCTATTCTATACATTTTAATAACTTTATTAAGCTACTTGTACTCACTAAAGTAATTCTTCTCTGCTTGCATCTGTGTGTCTATGATCTATCACCTGAATTGATTTAATTCTTTCAAGAACACCAACTAAATCACTATTTTTAAGAGTGGATGACTGACTTTAGTGCTTGCATTGAAATCACCCCGGAATCACTGGTAAAAGCTTGGCCTACCGAATCCCATCTCCATCATTCTTGATGTGGGCAGTCCATACAGATCATATATTGAGAAAATTATTCTGTAAGATATTTTCAGTTAAAATTCTATTCGAAAGACCACTGCCACATATCATTTCATATTTACTAACTTTCCTATCATGGTGGTTGATAGGCCACCATGTTCTGTTGAAATGACAGAATGGCACAGTGAAAGAACTACAAGGTAGTTGTTGAAAGATCGGATTAAATCTCTGACAATACCTGGCTATTTTTATGTTGTTGCTATCATCATTGTTGTTTTAGCTGGCCCAGGCTGGGTTCAAACCTGCCAGCCCTGGTGTATGTGAGTTGCAAAGTAACACTTGACCTCTGTGAACCCTACTTTAATCACCTCAGAAGAATCTACTACAGTAAAGTTCAACTGTTTCTAGAATCAAATTCTAAGTAGCCTTTTCATTGTCATTCACTTTTCTTCCTCCTCCACCTATGAGAAAACCCACATTTAGGATTCAGAATGATTTCAGTGTACTGACCTACGTGAAATGGAATAGGAATTCCACTCCGTCATTTGCAGCAGCTCATTTGACCTATTTAGATCTTTTCTGTTTGTATTAAATGAACACAGTGGGCTAGGATTACTTCTTAGATTCCTTACAGCTGTGACTCTCTCTGAGTCACTCAATTCTGGTTTGGTTTTTTTTTTTTTTTTTTGAGGCAGAGTCTCACTATGGGGCCCTCAGTAGAGTGCCATGGTGTCATAGCTCACATTAACCTCCAACTTTGGGCTTAAAAGATTCTCTTGCCTCAGCCTCCCAAGTAGCTAGGACTACAGGCACCCACCACAGTGCCTGGCTATTTTGTTGTTGTTGTTGCTATAGTCATTATTGTTTTAGCTGACCCAGGGTGGGTTCAAACCCGCCAGACTTGGTGTATGTGGTGGGTGCCCTACCCACTGATCTATAGGTGTTACCTTGATTCTGCTTTTTTTTTTTTTTTTTAAAAAAAATTAGATTGCACACAATTAGCCCCATATTTTCTGGCATAGCTTGGATTCTCTAGAAACAGTTGCTGACATGGAGTTGGGGGTACAAGATATCTATTAGGCATCATCACCTATGGAAGAAAAGGAATAGAATGGTTTTGGGCAGGAGAAAAAGTCTAACTGTCACCAGCAACCCAGACCAAGTTTTCCCTGTTAGGGGTTTCCCATGGGGGCTGAACTGACTGGGCCATTATACCCACCCTCCCTACATTGCTTAGTCACCTGATGTGAGTTGCCTTGGAAACAGCTTGATGGCAGACAAGGCATGTGTCTCTGCAACAGAAACAATTGCCCCCCTCCCTTGAGAGGTGACAGCTGGAAGTGGTCTGCCAGCTGCACACACAGTGGCTGGTTAGCAATCTTTTTTTAATTTGGTGAGAGCATCTCTACTTCAGCCTCCACTATGCTTCCTAAAGACCAAATTACATGGCCACTTACTTCCCTATGAGAAAAACATTTTATTGGTTGTCAAGATTCATTTATAGCCAATACAATATTCATATTACACTTATTTGCAAACTCTTGGGCACCGATGTTTATAAGGGTTACTTTTAAGTTGATGATGTTTGTGGCCAAAAATGTGGGTGTGTGGAACATCAAGTGTTGCTGCAAAGTGGGCCAGCACATTTACTTCTCTCGGAGCCATTGATACTTGGGTGCTAAAGTGAATGTGTCTTTGATGTATGAACATGAAACTTTTAAATTATTCATACAGGTGTTGTCATACAGCGCATCGGCATGTTCTGTGTCTGACAAGGAGGGTGGAGGCTGGTGACCTCTCCCTCAGCATCAACAGCACAGAACGTCTGGGTTAATCTCGGCCTTCCCTGAGCTCTTGCTGCGTTTTGTTACAAACCTCTTACCTGGGAGTATCAGTTCCAAGAAGGCAATGCCAATGTTTGCACGTTTGCCTTACTCATCATCATAAAAGGTCTTGCTCATGCCTCATGTCCCCTCTGCCCACCTCTCAGTTCATCTTTAGCTGAGGTAGAAAGTTTCCTGGAAGGCTGACACCTTCCCACTTTGAATGCTTGCTGTTCTCTGCTTCCCTGCCAGAGGGCAACTAAAGACAGGTGGCAGAGGCTATCCCTTC
>CAUYQV010054161.1:0-18961 GCA_963574575.1 Galagoides demidoff
TGTGATATGGGCTAATCTTACTGGAGTTAGGTGATATCTCAAAGTAGTTTTGATTTGCATTTCTCTGATAATTAAGGATGGTGAGCATTTTTTCATATATCTGTAGGCCGTGCGCCGATCTTCAGAGAAATTTCTCTTGAAGTCCCTTGCCCACCCTGAGATGGGATCACTCGTTTTCTTCTTGCTAATGCGTTTCAGTTCTTTATGGATTCTGGTTATTAAACCTTTGTCGAAAGCATAACCTGCAAATATTTTCTCCCACTCTGAGGGCTGTCTGCGTGCCCTACTTACTGTGCTCTTGGCTGTGCAAAAGCTCTTTAGTTTAATCAGGTCCCAATAGTGTATTTTTGATGTTGCTTCAATTGCCCGTGACTCCAGGTCTTGATGGTAGTGGAGAGTATATTTCCAGGACAGACCAGCCACAGCAACCCATGGGTGGGCTCAGGCCCTCAATTTTCCCCGTGTCCCTTCCTGGCAGAGCTGCATGCCTTCAGATGTACCATCAGTTCACCTTCAAGTTATGTTACCTGACTACTCTTGTGTGCACGTGCTCTTAGTTAACCAAAAGGAATTCCCAGTTGCTTCTTAGGAAGTCAGAATCGTTAGCTTTAACTGTGACCTTCAGAGTATTTCAATAAAAGGCATCTGTAGTCTTTTGATTGCCCAGAAGCTTTAATATTTACTCTCCAAAGCCTCAGTAGAGCATGGGCCAGGACTGAGCTGACATCCAGAGCCTACTGCATGCGGTAAACCTGGCTCCACCTGGATTCGACAGCTGGGGTCTGCAGAGCCTGACAAATTATCTAAGGCTGGTACATTACTCCTTTTTACGAATTCCTGTCTCTTCTGACTTAGAGAGGCAGCACAGAAAAGTTCTCACAGAGTGCTTATTCAAACTGTCAAGCTTCGTCATCTGTTTTGAATGAAGCTCCCTCAGCTCCGTGGATTTCTTTGTTTTCTCCTATTTTTCATGCCGTGTCTTATCACGAGTGTTCAGGCTCTCAGAAAAACGTGAGATTCAAACCTTGACTGTTTGTTCCTAAATCAAGCCTGTCTCAAAGTTCACCCAAATGCCTGCAGTTACGCACAAGGCCTGCAGTATTCTGGAGTGAGACTCATTCATTATATGTGCCATTCATGGGCACCTGAATTTGTTATAGGTTTTTGGTTGAGTATTCTGTGCACTTACGGAGTAAACTATTTTCCAACATAGATACCAACCTGTAGATAATTGGTCAATGATCTTTTGCTATGTACATTTCTTAATTTATATTAATAAGTTGTTTCTCTTTTTTTTTGAAACAGAGTCTCACTCTGTCACCCTCAGTAGAATGTTAGAGTGCTATAATGTCATAACTCACAGCAACCTCGAACTCCTGGCTCAAGAGATTCTCTTCCCTCAGTCTCTCAAATAGTTGGAATTACAGGTGTGTGCCACCACACTCAGGTATTTTTTAGAGATGGGGTCTCTCTCTTGCCCAGGCTGGTCTCAAACTCCTGAGCTCAAGCAATCCACCCACCTCGACCTCCCAGAGCGCTAGGATTACAGGTGTGAGCCACCACGCCCAGCCAGGAGGTTGTTTCTTTCAATAATGAATACTAAGTGATTATTTATCATAAAGTACATTCTTAAAAAAATTAAGGTCAGACTATCCATGATAATGAATCTCCAGGATCTTTCACGTAAAAGTAAATATCAATAAGATCAGAGTCATTAATTCAATAAATGTCAATTATCTTAAACATACGGTAAACAACGACCACCTTTACCTCCCAAGTCAAATCATTAGGAAGAATGAGAAAAACTCAGACACTGAAAGCTTTTGGTGTCTTCTCAGTCCCCTCCACACACCAGCTTGGACTCTCACCCCCTCAGGCTCTGGTGCTGTGGTCACTCACCCAGCCCGCGTCACTCCCTCTCATGCTATGAAAACATGAGCTCCTGCCTCACTGTCTCCCGCTGCAGCGTGAATCTTGCCATACGTTTTGGTGACCCCAGTGATCCCAAGGATCATTCCCTGTACTTTATCTTTCAGTTTCTCAACTTCCTCTTCCCCACTGATCTTATCTGCAATAAAGCCTCAGCCATTCTCTCCCAATGGACACACCTTAGCTTTTGTCACTACCAGTAAACAAACCCTCTCAAAATTTCAACGTCAACATTCCCTTTCCAGCCATCACTTTCGAACCTCTCAACCACTGTCTCTAATGTTCTTATTTCGACAATTCCTTGGTCCCTCTGGACCCACCTGCTTTTCACTGTCCCTCAACTTTTTCGTTTTAGCTCTTGGTTCATTTTCCTGGCTCTAGTCCTCATTGTCCTCCCCTTGATGTCAATGCCAAGGTCTACCACCACAATAACCACCTTACATAAACCCTCAGCTTTCTTGCCCTCTCCTTCTCATCTTGGAAGAAAACCCCCACACACCTGCACAGCTGAATGTGGCTGTAAGAGGAACGCTCGACCATGGAGATGATCTGGCTTCGATTTATGAGCACCTGTCTTAAGCAGGTTCTGTCTGGCCAGCAGCAGGATGCCTACCCCTGGCGGCTCACACTCCTGCTCCCCTCTACATCCTCTCTGTCCTCAAACTTCCTTCCCATCCTCATTAACGGCTGATGATCTTGCTTCTGAGTTCCCCGGAGAGTATAAAAGGAATAGAACTTTGACAAGATACCTCCACCACTGCCACCCAATGCCCCCCCCCCCGCCACCAACCTCAAAGCTCGTGGGCTTGTCTTCTCCCTCTGCTCTTGTGCCTCTGTGTTCTTACAAAGGCATCTCAGACGTTCTGCTCTCTCCTTCTCCTGCATCATTTTTTCTTTTCTAATTTCCTCGTCAGTACTTAAATGTGGTGTCATTTCTCCCATGTGCGAAAGCCACCTCTCTGGCCTCACTTGTTTGTCGGTCCCACTCTGTTTCTCTGCTGATTTTTTACAGCAGTTGTCACCAAAGAGTAGCCTCCAGCTTGCCTCCTTCCACTTACCTTCAGCCTGTCCCAGTTATGCCTTGGCCCCGACTACTCCTCAAAAACCCGATGTTTTCAAAGTCATTAATGAACTCTGTTGCGAACCCTGATGATCAGCTCCTGTCCCTCATCTTGCCCAGTGCATGAGCAGCACTTGACAGGAACAGTCACTCCATCCTCCTTACAATGTTTGCTTTGCCTGGATCCCAGGACTCCCTTCTCTCCTGATCTCTTCCTGTGGCACTGGCTACTTGTCTTTATTTTCTTTGCTGGTTCTTCCTCAGTTTCCCAGTTTCCAAATGTTGGATTTCCTAGGTCACAGACCACGTGCCTCTCTTTCTGTGCTATCTATTCTCATGCCCCTAGTGTTCTCATCCAGAACCCTGGCTTGAACAACACCTGTATGTTAAGGCCTCTCAAGTTTATACACCCAGCCCAGATTTCTAAACTCGAGACTCATTTGCCTATTTGACAACCTTCCTTGGACGCCTAAGAGGTATCTCAAATTTGATACATCCAAATCAATTTCCTTAGGGAAGAATATTCCCTAAGACTCTTCTGCCTCGTTCTTCCACGTCTCATTACTAGTAACTCCAATCTTTCTGTAGCACAGGCAAAAACCAACCAACCAACCAACCAAACAAACAATAAACCTTAGAGCAGTGGATCTCAACCTTCCTAATGCCACAACCCTTTAATACAGTTCCTCATGTTGTGGTGACCCCCAACCATAAAATTATTTTCGTTGCTACTTTAATTTTGCTACTGTTATGAATTATAATGTAAATATCTGATATGCAGGATGTATTTAGGCGACCTGTGAAAGGGTTGTTCGACCCCCAAAGGGGTTGCGACCCACAGGTTGAGAACCGCTGCCTTAGAGCCATCTTGGACTCTTCTCTTTTTTCTCATATCCCACATGGAATATCCCAGAAAAATCTTCAAGCTTCTCTCTTCAACACATAGCCATACTCTGGGCATTTCTCACTGCATCCTCCATCACCATCCCGGGACCAGCTTGGGTCACAGGACCAGTCCTGACGATGTTGAATGGTCATGGTGCCAAGGCTGCCTTTCCCATGTCTGGAAGCCTCATGTCCCCCCTCATACCCCCAAGTCACACAACCAGGTTTCACCATTTCAGATTCATCTCTTTGCTTGGCATCTCTACTTAGTTTTCTTTAAAATCTTACATTTCTGAAAGGAATAACAATTTTTACTTATTAATTATATATGTATATATGGTATGTGTGTATTTCACTTTGCCAAGTATTTAAGTCAGATCCTAAAAGTACATAAAATGTATAACAATATTGAAAAATAAATGAGGCAAAGGGGAAATAAGGCTAGGCAGAGAAAATCCTGGTGAATGGAAGGAGGGGTGAGCTGAGCCCATAAATGCACATGTGGACCTTTGTACTCGCTGACCGGTGGGGCGTGTGAGCCCTGCCGTTAAGGGGAGAGGGCTGTGCCGGGCAGGGAACGGCAACGCTGGCCAGAAATTCTCCCCCACCCCTAAGACTGGAACCTGATTTGCACACCATCACTCCCTGGTGCCCCCCAACCTCCCGCCTTCCAGCCCCACCCCGGGTGATACCAGAGTACTTACCAAGACCCAAGCAAGAAACTCTGAGTCCTGATTTTCCAAGATTCCTAGAATAAAAAGAAAGCAACATATGGTCATCCCTTCCTCTGGTGGAACTACACACGTGTGACTGGGTGTTATTCACGGTACTGAGTTTGATATTATGCTTCTCAAGGTCATGGAGTAGCACCGCTGTGGCACAGGCTGGGGAATGTGGGAACAGTCTCCCTCCCATGGGCAGGGGGGTCTTAGGATGCTCAAATCTGCCCCAGCTCAGCACTGAACACGACATCCCCCACCAAACACAGCTTTTCAATCCCAAACTGTCTTCTTTATGACATATTTGTTTACACACTTATTGGCTTTCTCTCTCCTTCTAGAATGTGGGTTCCTTGAGAGCAAGGAACTTTATCTTAGTCACCAACCATTCCTTTATTATTCATCAACTGAGTCCAACTCACAGTAGACCCTTAAGATATATTTTTGACCTGCTGACTAAGAAACTTATTTCTAAAACAGAATATTTCTTCTAAGGGATGTGGATTATTAAAAGAACAAACAAAAAATTATCTTTTAGGTTATCTTAAATATATTTTATCTATATATTATTTTTTTAATTTTAATTTTTTTTTTTTTTTGAGGCTGAGTCTCAGTCTGTGACCCTGGGTAGGGTGCCCTGGTGTCATAGCTCACAGTAACCTCAGACTCTTGGGCTTGAGCAATCCTCTTGCCTCAGCCTCCCAAGTAGCTAGGACTACAGGTGCCTGCCACAATGCCTGGCTAGTTTTTTCTATTTTTAGTAGAGACAGGCGTCTCACTTTTGCTCCAGCTGGTGTCAAACTCCTGAGCTCAAGCAATCCACCCTCCTCAGCTAGGATTATAGGCATGAGCCACCATGCCTGGCCTATATATGTATTCTTATAAAAAGCTACCATAGGAAGGTCAAATTGTCCTTTTAAAATGATTCTTCCTGTGATACATTTAATAAAAAAAATAAAATGATTCTTCTTTTTGTGGTCAACATTCTCTGATGTCATCCCTAAAAGTTTATCATTAAAAAAATATATTTTTGCTTTCTAAATAGGAATAAAGCTAGGAGCTCTAGTACCCATTCGCCTCTAATCCACTGTGGATCTGGACTCGACCCATTTTTCTGTCTTCTGACTAGCAGCTGTCAGAGAAGAAACGAAATTCTCAGCGAAAGGATTCCTTTCGTAGCATTGGCGTAGGGGTCCAAAGCGAGGAGGCGGAGCTGGCATAATTATAACATTGCAGAAAAGTGCGTCCCTTCTTCTCTGATGAGACACTCTTATAAAAATACAATTTCCCTCCCTCATTTTCATCCCAAATGAAATAACGCAAATAAAACTCTCCACAGCTCAGCTTCCCCGGGTTCTGCCTCAGTTCATCACCCGTTGCAGCTTCCTTAGAGTTAGCCGTTCCTACTCTAATTTTTGCATCGTATTTCTTTCTTCTGCTTTAACCATTGTCTGTAAAATGCCGCCTAAGCAACCCATTTAATTTCACAGCATAATCAAAAAGGCATCACGACGCAAAGAACTGAAAGTCCGGGTTTCTGACAAACTGTCACATCCTGTTGGGTGACCTTGGGGAAATCGCTCCTTTTTTTCTTGATGCAATTTCCTCACTAGTCAGACGGGATGCTGATGCCCGTGTCACTTGCTAGCTTCACTGCTGTCGAGCCAGGACGTGGCTTGTAGGCCCAAGTGCTGCACAGTGAGCAAAGCCAGGCATGCTGGTTCCTGGAGCCTTCCTGGCGCTCACCCCTCTGCGCACCCCCTCGCAGGTGCGTTGTTCCAGATCCATCTGGATATGCCCCACTGGAGGAAAATGATTGCATGAAGGTGTGTGTGAAAAATACTTTGAATTCCTAAGTAGGGGAAAAATCAGTGGCTCTCTCCGGTGAAGATAATTTTCATAAGACATTTTTCTTTTAACTGTTGCTCAAAACTCCACAGATGTGCAACCAGAAGGCCTTTCTTTGTCATCTAAACGTCTACTTATTTTAAAGGATAGAAATCTGTAGCAAAATCTATGTTGGGAAGAGAATTAAAAAAAAAAAAAGCCTAAAGCCAATTCAAAAGAAAACAAACAAAAACAGTGAATAATTTTGTCTTCTAAGTAGAGACATTCAGCATGGATGACTCAGTAAATATTTATTGAATGGTAGCCACATTCCAGACAAGAACAGGTCATGGGAATACAGAGAGGAGCTGGGCATGGTTCTAGACCCTGAAAGAGCCTGGAGTTCACTGGAGTTACAGAGAAGCTGGCAGGTCATCAGGGCACGATGGGGTATGTCCTGTCGCGGAGATCTTTGGCAGCACAGGGGGTGTGGGTTACCTCAGGCTTCTTTTCCCCAACTTTGCAGGTATCTTGGGGTTTTCATGTAATTTTACCATTTTTCAGTGATTTTTGAAAACACCAGGGTGGAGCAGCTGATTGCTGAACACTGAGCCGAGTGAGCTCTTTCTGAGGCTAAGGGGTTACAGTCCAGGGGTTCTCCTGACAGACTCAAATAAGGAAGGGTTATGCCTGGGCATGTACTGAGCAACACCTCGGCACCTGGGGTGGGGGGTAACCTGCTCTGTCTCCCTTATGACATCAGCTTAAGAAGAAGATGACCATTGTTCCTGGTTTGGAAGACCGAACCTGAGAATTGTCAGCAAAAACAAACTGCAGAGTGGCAAGTACTAAATATGGCCCGTTTTCTTGCCGCTGCTGCTTAAACACCAGGCCAGCTTTTCTGGAATGAAAGGCTTAGCGGATTTTAAAATGTAGGAAAAGCTCAAACACAGACAAATAATGACGGAGTGGCTAATACGTCCCCATCTTGAGACTTGGGTATTTTTGTTTCCCTGACTCTTTAATTCCTTCTGTTCCTTAATATCTTCACCCTCTACTAGAGGGAGTAACTACCTCATTCAGGTGGTCATTTATAAAGTGAGAGGCATTTTCGGTACATGACAGCTACCTGGGTCTGTGCGTGCAGGCCCCTTACTTCGTCTCTTTGGGGGACTTGGACCACCGAACCCACTCTCAGCTCAGGATGGTGCCACTCGCTTTGCAGACAGAGGAGGGAAGAAGGAGAAGCAGGCCCCTCCCGGTCTAAGCTCGGAATCTCAGCACTGTTTGGTTATTCCGAATCGCACATCTGCCGCCTCCTGCCTTTGTCCTTGACTGCTCCCTACCAAGTGGAGAGGCAGGAACCGCCCAGCTTCTCTGCTCCCTTTAAGCTCTGCTGTGTAATAGGAGCCCAGATATTGGACACATTTGCTCTAATGTATCATTCAGTAGCTTGTCTGTGGTGAATAATGACCAAGTTTACCCATCACGCTGGGCTGTAACACACACGGGAACCTTCATCTCACCTCCATGCAATGTTCATAAATACCCTGTGATCTTGTCCGACACTGCGCAAGGGAACAACTTCATACAATTTCATTTTAGTTCCTAATTCCTCAGTGTTCACACGAGTGAGGCTGCATACAAACTCTGTAAGCATATCAAATTTCCGATTCGGTTGAATTCCTTTCCATTTGACTCAAAGTCGCTTCCCCGCACGGGTTTACCTATTCTATCTGTGTCAGATACCCCAGAAGGAAGTCTCACCATGTTCATTTTTAGTATCTGCTCCTGTTCAACTCAAAATAAAAGCTCCTCTTTCTTAGGTGAACCCAAACTGCTCTTGCTGCTAATATTAGGAATGGATGACATCAATATGGGAGCACAGAAAGGACACTGAGTCTGCTCAGTCACATTTTGGAAACCCAAAATTCTAAAGCTTCAGGAAACAGTTATCTGGACACAGGAGACACGTTTTTGAGAATGCAAAGGCTGTGTTCTCCCCTCCTTTGTGGGCAGTCTGTCCCCTTGGTGAACATGTGGCTGAGTCTATTTTGGGGCAGTGCTCAGTTCCCTGAAGGAGGCATTAGATGTGAGTCCAAGGGTTACTTACGGAGCAGCCCCCAGCTCTTTGCTTTTAAGGCAATCACAGAGCAGTGAGAACCATGATCAAGCATCACTCAGAGGCAGCATCATAGGCCGCTCTGACAGTTACAGTCCCTTTATACGTCAGAGGCTAAAAGCCGAAGATTAGTAGCCCAAATGTGTCATTTTAAATTGCCGGCTTCTGAATGTATGTTTCTTCAACCTTTTTTTTAATTTTATTTTTTATTAAATCATAGCAGTGTACATTAACACTATCATGGGGTACAGTGTACTGTTTCTATATACAATTTGAAATACTTTCATCCAACTGGTTAACATAGCTTTCATATCTTTTTCTTAGTTATTGTTAAGACATTTATATTCTACATTTAGAGAGATTCACATGTACCCTTATCGGATGAACCATAGACCTTACTCAGTTTTTAGCTGTTGGGAAGCGAGGAGTAGCTAGATAGGATGCATGCCCTGCATTGGACCAATGAAGAAGCAAATGCCTGGGACAAAAATCCCTGATTTAAAGGTTGATGCAAGGGGGATGGCCCAAAATCGTATGTCAGGATCTCCAGCTGCTGCGTCAGGCCGGCAGGAAAAAGCTGGGTTTGACCTGGTTTTCACCAGGTCAGATAATTACATCTTTTGCTGTCTCACTCTATTTGAACATCTTCCTGATTGTTCTAAATCATGCTCTGCTGGGGATCATGCCTTACCTGGAAGTTACCAGTCAGATATGGGGTTTAGGTTTGTTTTTGTTTTTAAAGATATGTACATTTTCCGGCTTGGTGCCTATGGCTTAAGCGGCTAAGGTGCCAGCCACATACACCTGAGCTGCCAGGTTCGAATCCAGCCCGGGCCCACCAAACAACAATGACGGCTGCAACCAAAAAATAGCCAGGCGTTGTGGTGGGCGCCTGTGGTCCCAGGTACTTGGGAGGGAGAGGCAGGAGACTCGCTTGAGCCCAGGAGTTAGAGGTTGCTGTGAGCTGTGATGTCACAGCACTCTACCCAGGGTCACAGCTTGAGACTCTGTCTCAAAAGAAAAAAAAAAAGATATGTACATTTTCCCTGATGTAAGCAGTTTTTTTTTTTTTTAAAAAGGAATGTACATTTAACCTTTCTTGAAAAATCCAGAGGAAAAAGCATGCTTGTTCATCTTGCTTTGACAAATGTTGATAGCTTTAATGGTTGCACGAGAATGTACATTTTGACAGTCGTGATTGTGACTACAAGAAGTGGTGACATTTCTTTAAGAAGCAGTGTTCGTCACTGTGGGTAAGTGAACAATGACTCATTTGGAAACCACCAGGCATGCATATGATTTAGCCATGCGTTTTGATGACAATGTCAAGTAACACAATGAAACTTTGTTTTATTCTTACCTTTATTTAAGTCGCAACAGAGTGAGATTTTTTTCAGATTGTTTGATTTAAAGGTTTAAGTCATTTTTTCAGATTGTTTGATTTAAAGGTTTAAGTCAGTTATGAATTCTGAGTAGGTTCTTATTTCTTTTCTTTGGATATACAAAATTCCCTATTGAACTGTATCATTCTAGAAAAGTCTAGAGAAGCATGGCAAAAAAAGGTTTTCCTATAATTAATTAATTAGTTCAAAAGAAACGTACCAGGCCTTCGGCAAACTGTAGGGATGAGCTGAGTAGCAGCCAGTTGCTGTTTTCATAGAGCTTATGTTATAGGGTGGGGAGGTTTGTTAAATTGTGAGTGAATTAATTGCTTGAGTAAAATATGAAATAAAAGGATAGTAGGCTCTAAGCATAAAATTGGGATGTTGATCTGGTCTGAGTGGTTAGGAACAGCTTGTTTAGGGAAGTTACATTTAAACTGGGATTCAAAGGAAGAACAGGGACAAGCATTCCAGGTGGCGTGAACAGCACGTGCAAAGGCTCAGAGACTGGAAGAAGCATGGATAATTAATAAACTCAAAGAAGTCCAGGATAATGGAAGAAGAGCGAAAAGAAAGGGAAATGGCTCCACAGAGCCTGGTAGGGCTGGTAGGAGCCAGATCCAATAGGACCTTATAGATTATGTGAAGGATTGTGGGCTTAACAGATCATGGAAGACTGCTAAAAAGTCAAGCAGGAGAAATGGTGGGAGGGAGGCAAGAAGAAGAGTTGGGAGAATGCCTGTGTAATCCTGATGAGAAATGCAGACACCTTGAAATCAGGTTTCCTGGAGAAGGATGGGGAAGATGCCAGCTATCCTCAGTCGGTGAAATCCATAGGACGGGGTGTTTGATTGAGTATGAGAGTGAAAGACGAGGAATCATGGACGGGTCTCAGGTTTCTGACTTGGGAAACTGGGTGAAGAGGGGTGTTTTCCACTGAAGTAGGGTTTGTTGGGGAAGCCGAAGGGTTGCACTCACCTTTGGGTAGATGGGGATTGAAATATCTATGAGACCTTGAAGTTAATTTCCTAGAGCTCAGCTAGGGACAGGGGTTTCTGGGTAATGGACGCCAAGGGCTGGGTCAGCGGCTAAGGGAGACAGTGTTTAGTTGGAGAAGGAGCCAAAGACAGTTGTTGCCTTGAGGAGCCACAACACCACAGGTGGTGGAGAGGAAGCTCGTCAGCAAAGAAACTGAGAAGCAGAGTGTAGGGGGAGACCAGGAAAGTGTCCGCGGATAAACCAAAGAGGAAATGGTTTCAACAGGAAGCGAGCGGGCGGCAATGTTGAAGGCTGCTGAGAGCTAAGCACGGGGAAGACGGAGGAACAGCCTTCACGTTCAGCTACATGGGGGTTGCTGGTGACTTCTAGCACGGCCATCTTGGTGGTGCCGAGGATGGGAAACCAGGCCGGGAGCTCCAAGGAGAGCCAAGGTGCAGAAATGATGTGCACTAGCTGTGTGTGACCTTGGGCAGGTTGCTTTGCCTTTTAAAATCTCTTTCCTCATTCATAAATGGGGATAATAATAGCATGCTGCTTTTTTTTTTTAAACAGCTGAGGAAATGTAAATGCAGCACCAGTCCTAGAATATTTCAGTGTTCAATAAATGCTAGTTGATTTCTGCCTTTCCGGTTTCTTAGGAAAAGTGCTGTCCAGACACTGAATCTGGTGGGGGTCTGGGGCAGGTGCAGAATCTGGTAGGGGGCTGCCCCTGGGACTTGCGGGATGCACTTCCAAAGCCCAGAGATCCTCCCCGCTGGGGCTTAAACCCTGTAAACGTCTCGAAACATTATGTGTGAATTGTAAGTTGCTTTTCTAGAGCCACTAGAAAAATAGAAAGGAAGAGGCCAAGGTCCACGAGGCGGGCAAGAAAGGAGGGGCGCTTTTTTGACAAAGACGAAATGATGGGGAAGCGCAGTGTCAGGATCAGCAGACGGGGGTGGGGCTGTGACGTGGGCTTGTGTGCACCTGGCCATGACAGCGCAGGCGTTCTGTGGAGGGGGCCTTGAGAAACGCCCACTCGTGTCCACTTGTCACTCAACTTCAATGCTTCTCGTTGCTTTTTCTGTCTCTCCTCCAAAGCACCAGAGAAGATGTAAGTCAGTAACTAAGAGTCTCAAATCAGAGAATTGAGGATCTCTGTCTCAAGGGCCTGTAATTTGGGGTTCCGTGGATGGGAATAGGAAAAAGTACATCATTATTTTTTACTGAATTTTTACTGAAATTTAGCATCTCCTTCAATTCTGAACACAGGTGAGAAAGCACAGAAGCATTCACGTTACCCATGACTTTGCCACCAATGGGGACAGCATGTATTTTTCTATCTCATCACAGTTACTTCACAGAGCTCAAAAAAAATCCTTGAGACTCACCATTTACAGCTCGGCACCTGTAGCTCAGTGAGTAGGATGTCAGCTACATACGCTGAGCCTGGCAGGTTTGAGCCCGGCCCCGGCCTGCTTATCAACAATGACAAGTGCAATGAAAAAATAGCCGGGCATTGTGGCGGGTGCCTGTAGCTCCAGCTACTTGGGAGGCTGAGACAAGAGAATCACTTAAGCCCAAGAGTTAGAGGTTGCTGTGAGCTGTGATGTCGCAGCACTCTCCACAGGGTGACAAAGTGAGACTTTTTCTCAATTAAAAAAAAAAAAAAGACTCACCATTTATACTCATTCCCACTCAGAAATTGTGATATTGCCCCATGCCTGGAACTTGTTAATATATTAACAAAAAAGTGCATGTGTTACTGGGCCACAAATTTGGTTTTTAAATATTTTCAACTTCATTTCTATTGAATCGGAATCCTGTGTATTCTCTGTTATGTATTTACAAGCTCTCTCCACAAAATGAATGCTTTTCTGGCACCCACTTTGTAATGAAAGCCATGATTAGTTTCCAAGGTAATGAGTTTTTGAAGGCAGAATAAAACAATAAAGCCTGTGAGGTGGGAGAGCCACGCTCCACTCACTCGGAGCTATTGCTTTTTCTTTAGAGCGCAAAGTCAGCAACGTGACAGAGACTGAAGAACAAGCCTGACTGGGGGGAGGGTGATACTTAAATACGCACTTAATCAAACGTAAATGCTCTCAGCCATAAGGCATTAGTCTGCTTTTCACTTTCCTTGACAGGGGAACAGAAAATTAATGCTTGGTTTTGTTTCCTGTGTGCCATTAGAGTCCCATATAGCACAGCACACATCGCACTTGCTGTGTATGAGGCTGTCTGCCCTTCCAGGCTGAGATCTATGAGAGCCAGAGCTGGATCTAGGGTCCTGCCTATTCCTGGCACCGAGTACCAGCTGGGCGCATAGCAGGTGCTCAGTGATGCTCAGAGTGAGTGCTCTCCTGCCATCGCTTTGCCGTGGACAGAGACTGTGCTGCTATGCCCTTGGGACCCTCTTGTTGGCCGGGAGGCTCTGCGGTTGACTGAAGGACCTGGGGCAGCCGAGGGCAGTGGTGCGGAAGGGCCTCTATCCCATACCATCAGGGAAACCTTGGGAAATGTATGGAACCTCTCTGTGCCCATCTGTTACATGGGGCTATTAATAGAAACTACCTCACAGGTTTGTGGTGAGGATTCAGTGCGAGAGCCGAAGCATTTAAGATAGTGCCTGGCACATGGTAAATGTTCTCCCAGTGCAAGCTGTTAGGAGACAAACTCGGCTTTGAATCTCTGCTCCTGGTGACTGTGGGCACTTCATTTCAGCTCGTACAGGTTCCCTCCTCTGTAACATGAGCTTCTGTTCCCTCCTTAGGGGGAGCAATGCAGCAGGCCTTGTGGCCCTTCACTCTTCTTGTTGGCAGGAGGGCTCCTTTACATTTTATCAGAGGCTAAAGCTTGTGACTGTGCTCAGCAGGACACCTCTACTCCTGCTTGTCCCCTTCCTCTCCAGTTCACTGTGGTCTCTGTTCCAAGGGGTAGGCAATGTCCCGGCCCTCAAGCATTTATAGCTTCAGAGTCTAGGACTGGGGATGAAGGGGGACTCAGGACCAAAGTCTACTCATATGTTCAGCTTTGGGTCAGTCCAGCACTTTAATCACCTGTGGGTCACCTCATCTGAATTTTCTGTGCATACCTCAGATTCAGAATGTCAGGCTGTGCGTCAGCCCTCCAAAACAACGAAGCTCAAATTCTCATATTTGGTCTTCTTCTCCTTGGCCTCCACCACCAGACAGTCGCCAGATCCTGAAGAGCCAGATACCTATGTGCCCTGGCTTCCCTCCATGCTAACCGATTTCAAGATTTATCATAAAGCTACAAGCAAGTGTGTTACTGCCAGAAGGAATACAAATGGAATAAAATAAGCGAGAAATGGAACAGAATAGACAGGTCAGAAATAGCCCCACGCAAGTACAGCCAACAGATTTTTGACAAACTTGCAAAGATAATTAAATGGAGAAAAGATATTTTTTTTCAACCAATAGTGATGGAACAAAGGGAAGAATTATCAATATGGTTTTAAAAAATTAAAGGAAAATAGACCCTCGACAAAAATTTTACTTCTTACACAAAAATTAACTCAAAAATAGATCACGGGCCTAAGTGTAAAATATACAACCATCAAACTTCTAGAAAAAATAGGATAAAATTGGCATGACTTTGGGGTTGACAAAGTATGTTTAGATATGGCATCAAAAGGATGATCTGTAAAAAATTTAGGAAACTGGATTTTATAAAAACTTCTCCAACGTTATTTCCACGAGGTCCTTTGCTCCCCCTCCCCGAAGGATGGTACACCATTCATTTGTAATCGTCAGATTCATTCCCCACAGTCTGTATGTCATCTTTGGTTCCCCCAGCATTCTGGCAGATGTTTTAAAATTTTCAGAGTGAAGCTCACTCTTTGTGTCTTTATAGTTGTATGGGTTTGGATAGATGCACAGAGTCGTGCCCTATGCGTGGCTGTGTGCAGAACGGTTCCTTAACCCCCACAAATTCCCTCCTGCTGCCTCTTTCTGGTCAATCTCTCCCCCACCTCCAAGCACCAGTGACTACTCATCTATTCCTCTAGTTTTGTCTTTTCCCAAATGTCATATAAATGGAACCACAATGCTGTAGCCTTTTGAATTTAGTGTCCTTTACTTAGTAAAATGCATATAATCTATATTCATATTATTGTGTGAATTATGAGTCAATAGTTGGTTTCTTTTTATTGCCGAGTAGTAAACCACTGCATGAATCTACCCTGTTTCTCCATTATCGGTTGGCAGACATCTGGTGACTTGCAGTTTTTAGTGATTATGAATAAAGTATTGTAAATATTTATGTAAGTGTTTTGTGTGAACATAAGTTTTCAATTCGCTTGGGTAAATACCCAGGAGTGGAATTGCTGAGTCAGACGGTATAAGTATGTTTAACGTTATAAAAAGCCTTCAAACTGTTTTCCAAATTGGGCTGGATGATCCTGCATATCCCACACCAGTATGTGAGGTGCCTTCTGCTCTGCGTCTTGGCCCCTGGTATTGTGTGTTTGTTTGTTTGGTTGGTGGGTGGGTTTTTGCCTTAGGTTTTCTAAAAAGTATATAATGGTATCTTGTATTATTTTCTTCGTGTTTCCTGATGAACATTTTTTCATATGCTTATTGGCCACCAAATGTCTTCTTTGGTTAAGTGTCTGATCTGTACTTTGACCGTTTTTAAATTGCATTTTTTCAGCCAGTTTCTTCTAGTATGTAGCTTGTCTTTTCATTCTTTCAACAGTGTCTTTCACTGAATAAAATCTTTTACATTTTTTATGGATCATCCTTTTTGATGCCATACCTAAACACAGTTTGTCAACTGGTCTTGTCTTTTGGCCGGATATTGTCAAGCTAAAGGACAAAAGACCTCAACACAGCCTCGGTCCTCTATGTGGAAAATTTGTTTCTCACAGGGTTAAAATAACAATTCTGAAACCAAGATTGAGCACTAGAGTTGATAAGTGAAAAATGTAGTAAGGAAAGCCTTGAGCAGCACACCCCGGAATTAAATGGAAGCAGAAGAAACGCGAAGACCTCTTGAAGCCAGTATCCTTTTAATTATTTAATTTCATTTTACCTATAAACACTGCCACATTGCCGGACCATTGTTTCTGGTTTTCTGTGTTTTTTTCCCCCCTAATATAGGAAATGTTTACTCAGTAGATACTAAGATGGACAAAGAGCTAGGAACTGACTAATGAGGTTAATGATCGTTCTTTCTCTGTAGAAGAATAACCAAAAAACCTGACCTGGTTGCTGGTGGGAATTGACTGCACTTGGCCCACTGTTGCGCTTTGAGCCCCCTTATAAATGAATGATTGGTCAGGCTGGAGTTTGCTTTTTTGTTTATCTTCATTCTCCAACTTCTACTTGGGTCTTTTTATTCTTCTGGATATCTGAGTCTGTTATGTCTCAAAAGTGGAGAAATTGCATCTCATTCTACAGTGAGCAGCAGGGCAGAGGTGTCTGACTGGAGGGAAGGAAGAGCATACCCAACAACCGCAGTGAGAACTATATATTCTGAGGTCTCTTTCTACCTATCTTGATTTCATCAGAGACTGAGTAAAAATTCTCTCCTATAGACATAGGAAAGGAAGGAAGGGAAGGATTCACCCTCTTATGAATTAGGCATCAGAAGAACATAGCTGTCAGGACCTTAAGATAAAAGCTTACTGAGGTTCACTTAACCATGAAATCACAGCTACCTCTCCTTAGGCTGGGGTATATTTTTACCAATGTAAATAAGATTTTAAAATTGACTTTAGGCATTTCATAGTAACCGCTGCATTGCAAGGATAGAATCCTGTGAAATAACCTTTCTTTGTGCATTTGTGAATTAATCCATCCCAGGAAATTAGAGTAATTAATTCCAGTTGGTTGAAATCACTACTGGTATTTTATTCAAGCTGAATGGGTTGACTGGTTCTGAGCAAGATTCAGATGACAGGATTTCACAGGCCAGAGCCCAGTATCCACGGCAGATAGTTGGGGATCTGAGAATTCTTTGATGTGGTCCCAAAGAAGCCAATACTCAACTCTAGCACCACTGTATAATGAGAGAGAAAATCGTTACAGAGAGCAGGTGCTGCCTGCCTCGTGGCTGCTTATTTTAGTCAAAACTCCATTTACGCCTAATCTGGGACAGTATGATGTCAGGTGGGACAACTGAGTGACGCTCGTCTACTTGTCCATTGGGATGCTGAGCATGTGTAAGCACGTCCTGGACTTTTAGAATAGAAGTATAATCAATCATAATATATTTTTCATTTTTACTTCAACAAAAACACACTTTTTAGTTATTTCACCTATCCCCAAACTTAACATCTTAATAACAGCAACTATTATGATATTTAAGAGCACCTGCCACATGCCAGCATCATTCTAGATACTTTTATGCATCATTCACAAACAAAAATGCACTTTGTCATGTCAGTCATTTACACATTGGTGACAATTAGTTGCTATGACTTTCCTCCAAGCAGGATTTGATAAAAAGAGACAGAACCTGAGAACTGGAGGTTCTTGAAACCTTTCCGAGTAGGTGCTGTTGTGCCCATTTCATTCACGAGGAGATGGAGGCTGAAAAAGTTCGGGTCGTGGGCCAAGGCCCCACACATGTAGCAAGAGGCAGAGGCTGGAGGAATGCTGCCTGGTGGGGAGTGGGGTGTGCTCCACCACTCTGCGGCCTCCACGTGGCCCACTCACCTGAAGGACCCTCGGCTGCTCCCTAGAGAAACAGGCAGGTCCAGGGGGGCCCTGAGATCGGTGGAGGGTCCCTGCCTGCCTCTTGCCATTTGGGAGGCCAAGAGAGGGGAACAATAAAAGTTCTGCTGCTGGAGCTAGAGGTCCACAGTCCCCTGCAGCGCCACCCACTTATCCTGTACCCCCTCCTTCGCCGCTTCTGCAGGCCGCCTTCTATCCTGATTGATGCCGCAGCAGAGGTGAAGGCTGTGAACTGCCACTCATCTCACTCCTCTCCCCGTCAGAAACAGCAGGGGAGGAAAATAGGGCAGAAGGAAATTAGCAACTCATAATGGTTCAAGATTCATCAGAACTGATTTCATCCTGTTTTTGTGCTTTTGAAAAGAGAAAAAAAATGAAAGTCATTTATGTGCACTGCTGACTGGAGAGGGGATGAGTAATGTGGCCGGAAGAGACTGTTCACAATTTGTGGGATGCGGGGTTGAGAGCTTGGAAAGGGGGATGGCAAGGAAAGGTTGAAAGAACTGAGGTAGGCTTGCCTGAGAAAGAAGGCTGGAGCGGTAAGGATTTTCAGTGCAGTTCAATTCCGTGAAGACCTTGCTGCTGCTCTGAGCAAGGAGCCAAGGACATGAACTTGATAAATCAGATCTCACAGGTGGATTATTGGTTCATGCAGCCCATATTTCTGGAGTCCTTGCTATACGGCAAGTGTTCTAGGTGCCAGGGCTATGGCAGAGAACAGACCAGATCAGGTTCCCGACCCCCCAGTCTTCCATCCTAGTGCAGGAGACACATGGTCAACAAGTAAACACAGAAATAGTGTTAATGAACAAGAGGTCCCAGGAATCATAGATATAGGCTAATGACAAAGGCAAGGCGGCCACTCAGAAGAGATGGCACTTGAGCTGGACCTGGGGGGTGGAGGGAACCAGCCTTGCAGAGACCTTGGGGAAGAGATTTCCAGGCGGAGAGGTAACATGGTCCTGAGGTGGGGAGAAGGTTGAGGAGCATAAAGAAGGGAAGTTTCGTGGGAGGAGAGAAGTGCCAGAGCAAGCCAGAAAGGGAGATGGGGTTGGGACTTACAAGGCTGTGCTGGCCAGCTCAGTTCCTCTCTCTCAGGGAAGAGTAGATGGAATTGATCCAACAATTGTAACAGACCAGTGTTTTTCAACCTTTTTAATTCACGGTACAACTGACCTATAGTTAAACTTCTGTGGCACACTTCAATTATGTTCATCAAAAAAAAAAAAGAGTAAACAATATGAATATACTTAATGTGCTCTGAACTTCTTTAGAAGATAATTTAATTGAATGATCTTTAAAAATCTTTGGCACACTTATGATCCTCTCTTGGAGGGGGATTCAATGTCACAGCACAC
>CAUYQV010054164.1:0-48590 GCA_963574575.1 Galagoides demidoff
AAAAGATGACTCAAGAACTCAACGATTTCAAAGATAAAATGATCAAAGATTTTGAAATACTGAGACAAGAGGTTGCAGCCCTCAAGGATCTGAAAGACACAGTGGAATCCCTCCATAACAGAGTGCAACAGGCAGAAGAAAGGATCTCAGATACTGAAGACAAAGCTTTTGAAGAAGCCCAGGAGTGCAAAGATCAAAAGAAATGGAGAGCAAAAACAGATCTCACTCTCAGAGAACTCTCAGATAATTCGAAGAAAACTAATATTTGCCTTATAGGAATCCCTGAAGGTGATGAAGTTGCTTCACAAAACACAGAGGCTCTTCTTCATGAAATTATGAAAGAGAACTTTCCAGACATTCCAAGAGATTCTGAAATTCAGATAGAGGATAGTTTCAGAACCCCAGCACAACTCAACCCAAACAAGACATCCCCTAGACACATCATAATCAACTTCACCAAAGTTAAGATGAAAGAGAAAATGCTGAAAGCCGTTAGACATAAGAAAACCATAACCTACAAGGGGAAGAGTATTAGACTGCAGATCTCTCAGCTGAAACCTTTCAGGCTAGAAGAGGATGGTCATTGACTTTCAATCTCCTAAAACAAAATAACTTTCAACCCAGGATCCTGTATCCAGCTAAACTGAGTTTCATCTATGATGGAGAAATCAAATACTTTAATGACATTCACACATTGAAGAAGTTTGCTATAACTAAACCAGGTCTCCAGGAAATTCTCAAACCTATCCTCCATAATGACCAGTGCAATCCTCCACCATAAAAGTAAACCCACCCAGAAACTTTTGATCAAATTCCAACTTCCACAATGGCAAAAGGATTAAAAATGTCTACTGGACTTTTGAGCAACTCGATGCCCAAAATTTTACCAGGCTTATCAATAATTTCTATCAACCTGAATAGCTTAAGTTGTCCTCTAAAGAGGCACAGATTGGCTGATTGGATACAGAAACTCAGACCAGACATCTGTTGTATTCAGGAATCTCACCTTACCTTAAAAGACAAATATAGACTCAGGGTGAAGGGATAGTCATCTATATTCCAGGCTAATGGAAAGCAGAAAAAAGCAGATGTTGCGATTTTATTTGCAGATACAATAGATTTAAAACCAACAAAAGTAACCAAGGATAAAGATGGCTGCTTTATATTTGTTAAGGGCAATGCTCAATATGATGTGATCTCAATTATCTACATCTATGCACCCAAACAGAACGCCCTTCAATTTATAAAGGAGACTCTACCTGGCCTGAGCAACTTGATCTCCCCCAGCTCCATCATAGTCGGAGAATTTAACACGCCATTGACAGTGTTGGATAGATTCTCCAATAAGAAGCTTAGCAAAGAAATCTTAGATTTAAATTTAATGAATCAACCTGTCTTTAATAGTCACCAGTTTCTACAAAAGGTATTCAAAGTGTTAAGAAAAGGGTGCATGAGTTTTAATTTTACCATCAAAATTAGATTCCTGAGGATTAACCTATTTTCTCATATTTAGTGAATATTGGACATGTAGCCCCTGTTTTCACCTTCAAAATCAAGGTTGGTGCCAAAACAGTAATAAAATGAGCAGAAAACAATGAGCATCAGAAAGGATGAAAGTTGATGTAATTGTTCCCTTTCTGTACAATGACTTGTGCTTTTGTAAACTTTTAATGAATATAAATCCCTCAGATCAGACTGACCTGCTCCTTTGAACTAAGCCATCAGGAGCAGGTCAGTCTTTGTGCCTCCCCTGAAACTGGTTCAGCTTAGCCCTGCTGGTCCAGTGACTGTGCTGACAGCTGGATGATCCTTCAAATGACAGTCCTAATAGAATATCTTGACACAACACTAGCACCTTCCCCCAGCACTCTCAGAACAATCTCTCCCTCCTTGGTAATTCACCATGCCTGTTTTTACTCAGTTCTTGTCATATATCTATTGGATGCCTGCAAGCTCTGCTAAACTTATCTTTCTTTGTCCAGTTCCACATACTCTAGGCCATTCTCTCTGCTGCTTCTAGAATGATCTTTCTGGGGTATAAATCTGACCACATACGTTTCCCATTATAATTCTTTCAGAGGCTCCCCCATCTATAGGAGAACAACTGTATTTGGAGATTTACCTTCCAAATCTCTAGAGAATCTGCCCTTTCCAGGGACATTTTTGTTCTTTTCTTGCTTACATTTCCTCCTCACTTTTTGCTCATGGCATCCTCTTTATCTAAAATGTTCTTTTCTACATCCCAGGCCTTCTTCTCAAGATGGTCAAAGTGTCTACTTTTCTTAACAGACTCAGAGCAAACATTTCCCAAGCTGCAGTTCTCACATTGGGCAGGAGATACTCCTTTATGTCTTTTTCCTGAATTCCCTGTTGCCCTCTGAATACTTTGACAAAAACATTTATCTCACGCTGTTTATTCGGCGTTAGTCAACCAAGCCATTGACATCTTAGGGCCATGTGCTCAGGGCTGATGTTCCCTTGTCTCTTTTGAGAAGCTTCTAGTGAGAGAGATCAGCCAAGTACACAACCAATGTAAGAACTTCAGGAAGCTGTAGGAGGACACAGGAGAAACAACTAGCCCTGATTTTGGAAGGAGGGTGTGGGTGTCAGGAAAAATTCCTTGAGTAGAGGATCTCTCAAGATGTGAAAAACATAAGAATGTATTAGATCAAGAGAGTGGAAGGGAAATTGAAACAGCCAAGGAGGTGGGAGGGGAGAGCAAAATAGATTTGCAAGGAAAAAATTAAGGGCTCCACTTAAAATTTATTTTGGCTGTGATGTCTGTGATACTTAGACAGTTGGAGACTTGAATGCAAATTCAAAGGAGAGTTCCAGGCTATGGCTGTAAATTTGTAAGTCATCAGCACAAATATGGTACTTAACTGCATACAGGCTGGTAAAATGACCTAGAAGTGAAACAAAAGATGGCTTAGGACAAATAATATGTGTATTTTATCATCTTTATACATTACCAGATTTTTTTTTGGAGCTCTTTGGTGAGGACTTTCATATATATTCATATACATCATATATGTTCATGAATAAGATTAATTTGTATTTTTCCTTATTTGTACTGCCCTGGTTTAGCATTTTATTGAGGATATTCAGTTTTTCTACCAAGTGTGGAAAATTTTAATCTATTTTTATTTGGAATATTGCCTCTCCACCATTCTTTCTAATCTTTCTTTCTGAAATGTCAATCAGATAGATGCTGAGTCTCTTCATCCTGTTCTCTATGTCTTTTAACCTCTTTCACATTTTCTATACTATATAAATTTTCTATATTTTGTATCTAAACTGTATTCAGATTAATTTCTTCATATCTCTCTTCTGGAAAAATGAATTCTTTCTTCATTTGTTCCCATCTGCTGTTTAATCTACATAAACCTTTTTATTTCAGTTACTATTATTTTAATTTCTAAGTATTCTATTTGTTTATTTCCCCCCAAATCTTCTTGGCCTTATGTCTTGACATATTTTCATCCCTCTCTTATCATTCTTGAAACATATGTGACATATATGTTTTTATATTCTACATCAGATTATCTGTATTATATTCTTTGTGGGTCAGACTCTATTGTTTTGTTGTTTCTATTGATTCTTACTCATGGTAACTTTTTTCTTTTATATGTTTGGTGAGTTTTGACTGTGAGTTCCTATTCCTTGAAACTTACTTATAGAAATGTTGAGGCTTGGATTTCAAGTGTGTTGTTTAGTAACATATTTGTTGTTTTTTCTATCAAGCTTTTGTGGGCACTGTCAAGTATCTCAAAACTGGAAGAAAAAGTATCCAATGTACACAGCCTTATTTTGAAAATAATTTATAGCTTTCATAGGAATGTTATAACCTAATTATAGCCTTAGAATATGGGAAGGGGTGCAGGAAAGGGGAGGGGAAAGGGTGGATGGAGGGAGGGAGGGTGATTGGTGGGGTCACCTCTATGGTCTATCCTACAAGGGTACAGGTGAATCTTTCTAAAAGCAGAGTATGAATGTCTTAACTCAATAACTAAGAAAATGACATGAAGGCTATATTAACCAGTTTGATGAGACTATTTCAAAACACCACACTGCACCCTGTGATTTGATTGCATTAATGTACACAGCTATGATTTAATTTTAAAAAATCTGAAAAAAAAGACAGTGGCCCCTTTATGTCTAATAAATTTGTGTATTTTTGGCCTTATTTTTCATTTTAATTATATAGGTGGCATATCCTCAAATCTGAAGGTAGGCATAAGAGGCAGGAATTCTCAGTGGAACTTGATTTCTTTTTCTTTTTACGTCACACAGAAACAAAATAGAGACAGATAATTCTCCTTCTGTAAGGCAGATTATGTTCCCATTCACCTACCAAATGTGTTGACCTTGGAGGATTGTAGCTTTATACAGGAGTTTCTAGTACAACCCCCCAGCCTACTAAGGCCTCAAGGTTTTTCACCTGCACACTGTGTATTCCTACGGTATCTGAAGACCCCAGCCCTAGGATGCAGCACTGTAAGCTCTTATTTAACAGGGCACGGGTGGTCTGTAGTTAGGTGCCTTTGAGGATGTGATATCTTCCTCTAAGCACATGCTCTCCGGACATTCATAGCTATAGTGATTACTTACCCTTGTAGAATAACGTGTCCTTGTCAGTGACAGTCCTCAGTTACTCCCCTTACTTTACTGTTAGTTCAACCATGCTTTACAACTATGTATTGAAGTATTTCATCCAGTATTTTTATCTGTTGTATGTTGAGAGAGGTTTATTTGCCCATCTAGTACCATATTTGAACCATCCATCAGTCTGCTTTTGCATTTGAGTTGAGAAAGCCATTTCTCCACTTGGATAAAGACTATGACATTCCTTAGAGGAGCACAAGCTTTTCCTGGGGCACTTAATGGGGTCTCATGCGTCTCTGCTCCTCCCCACCTCAGGCTAATGCCAAAGTGTCTGCATGACTGCTGCTGCGCCTGCATTCTTGCAACTCATCCAGTGGCTTTCCACTTGGCTTAGGTATTTGCTAAGCATTCTGAAATAGCCGCAAAGCCAACCAATTGCAGTATTTTAAACTTAATTATCACTCATTTTTAAAAAGTAAATTGTCTTTAAACTAAAGATGCAAATGAGAAAACAAACAAGAAATGGATTTCCAGAAAAATGATATTCCCTGCTATGCAAGAGTCATCATCCCCAAACCTGATTAAAATATTTGGATTGCTTCATATCTCATTAATCTCCAGTGAAGGGGCAATGTCATTTAAGTTTAGTAGAAACCCTGTGATATGCGAAGAACCCAGAGCAAAGCATTCATAAATGTAAATTTAATAAATAGGACATTACTAGCTCAGTTTTGGTTAGAAACAGAGTAGCCAGCCACTTAGTTCATTTGAAAGAGACCAGAAGGGTCTATATTCAGGGAAGTGGATGGTTAACTAAAGGCACATTGGAAATTTTGTGGCAGAGTGGGAGGAAAAAGTTCTAAAATCTATAGAATATGAAACAAGAAGACCACACAACTGCAGATCTCTGCCCTGGAAGTAAAAAGAAATTAGCAGTTCAGATTACTCTGTCCAAGAGGAATGATAAACTTGTGATTATGTCAATGAGGAGCTGGTGTACAAGGAACAAACATGGCAGTAGTCTGGTTATTGTGGATCATACAGAGTCAGAAAGCAGGCAGAAGTTGTCCACACAACTTGGAAGAGAATGCCCTCCCAGAACACACAGAAAACAACACCAGGGGACAAGGACCAAGCAGAAGGCGCCTGCCTTCCCTGGATGGGGTGGAGTCATGAATTCCTGGGGCTATGCCTCTAGGTACCACACTCCCCTAACCCCAGCTGAGCAAGCTGGAAATAGCAGAGCCAGGCCAAGGACATACATAGTATGAGGCACAGAGAATCTGGGAACCAGCAGAAAGGACAGAGTGCTAAGGGAACATAGAAAGGTAGCAACGAACACATTCCACCTACTTTCCCATTTCCCCTCTGACCTCTTCCACCTTCACGCTTTACTTGCCTTTTAATTTCCTATTCATTCAGAATTGATTGGGCATGGGCCAGAAGGGCAGTTTTCTGCTCATTTATTATCAGTATTCTGATATACTTGACCTTGATCTCAATTTACCTCTTTTTATTTGGGGCACATATGTTGTCAGAAATCTAGAAAAAAGTTAGGTCCAGTGATCTTTTGTGACTATAATGCATAGCTAGGGAGCTAGAACAAGGTCCTATGCCTGCTGTGATTGACTCAGACAAAGGCAAGACAACCTTCAATCCTCTGCCCAGTGGTGCACTGCCCGAAATTGCAGGTCAGCCAACATTAGAGCTTTCCTTTGCCTATACAATTCCTGATGAACTGTTAGTGGGTTTATGTTCCCTTTTTAACAAAGTTTGCCTTTCTTTCTTATAAGGAATCAAAAAAAATGAAGAATTATGTTTAATTCAAAAAAATTTAGGTATCACTATCTCCAGCTTAAGAACAATTCATTTAGAAACTATTCATCTGGAGGAAACCTCCCATGAATAAAGCTCTTGCTTCAATCATCCACTGGACATTTATTAGAGCTTTTGTGAATGAACCCAGGTTGCACTGGCACTGAGCATACAGATGTTCCCTTTTGGGTTTAATTTATTCCTTCTTGAGCACTTACTGTATGTGAGGTTCTAGCTATATGTATTATGTTCCTTGTCTTATTGAATCCTCAGCAACCACTTAATGTGGTGAGGACAATGTTAACTCTCAAGTAATATATGCAGAATCTGAGCTACAGAGAAGTTATGTTGGTTGTCTAATGTCAGCTACATCAGCTGCAGGACTCATAGTGAGTAAGAAATCTCTTCCCTCAAGAGCCTGGCAATAGCTTTCCTATGAAAGCTATAAATTAGTTTCATAATAGGGTTGAGTACATTGGATACTTTTTCTTCCATTCTTGAGATACTTTGCTAAGAAGAATATTTTCCAGCTCCATCCGTGTAAACATGAAGGAAGTAAAGTTTCCATCTTGGTTTATGGCTGCATGGTGTACATATACCACAATTTATTAACCCAATTTTAGCCCAAGAATACGAGGAAAGGGGAGAGGAAGGGAAGAGGAGGGCAGGAGGGTGATTGGTGGGATTATGCCTATGGTTTATCCTATAAGGGTACATGTGAATCTTTCTAAATGTAATGTAAATGTCTTAACATAATAACTAAGAAAATAACATGAAGGCTATGTTAACCAGATGGATGAATGTATTTCAAACTGTATATAGAAACAACACAGTCTACCCTATGATAGTATTAGTGTACAAAGCTATGATTAATAAAAAAAAAAAAGAAGAAGAATCTGGCAATATACTAAAGGAAAACAGATCTGCAGGTAAATATGTATAATTAAGGGCCATGGATCTCTTAACAAAACCACCTGCACTGGGTAGAACTCATCCACAAGTCTGAGTGGTAAGTTCTAAGAGTTGGGATTCTAAAGGCATCAGAGAGGAATTGTCTTGGACAAAGTTGTTACTTGGCATTTGCATCCTTGGGTAACACATACGTGTATGTGTATGTATGTGTGTGCGTGGTTGCCTTTAGGGAGTGTGACAGGAGGAAATTTATACAACCCTCTAACCTTGTGTTCTAACATTGTTCTACACAGGATGAAAAAGTTTTGTAATTTATGCCATCTAACATCAGTCTCTAATATTTTCTTTTGTATATGTAATTTGTATCCATAACCAGATGATATACTCCACTAAGACTGCTGATTCACAGAAGCTCCTAGCAGAGTTCTATGTTTATAGAAAACATGACAAAATATTAATAATTAATTAATATTAACTATTAATATTAATAGTTGTTGGTTTCCTGTTGACAAGCCAGGAGCCAAGAGTGCTAGTGATGAGTACTCAGAAAAAAACCTTCCAGAGAAGCAGTAATGTCCCTATTTCTAGAAGGGTAGTCCCATTTCTGACCCGCCTTTTATCTTCACAAAGACATCCGAAGACATGGCATACAAATATCTCAATCATTTTCATTATTGAGAGGAAGAGAAAAGAAAACAAAAACTTCCTTTGTAACACCTCAACATTGAATAACATTGCATCTTTTTCCTAATTGTCCCAACCGTACCAAGATTTGTCAGTTCAAGAACTCATTGGTGATCAAAGGAGAATAGTACTCAGCAGACTAGCAGACAAATGAATGAAAAATCAAGGCCACAGCAAGTGATACATGGTCCTCACCAGGGAAACCAAAGCATCACTAGGTTCCTATTACCTGGGGTGGTTGGTGGTAGTAGCTTATGCTTTTTTTTCTTTTTAGTATTCTTTTAAAAAAAAAAATCTGTTTCTCTCCTCTCCCTTCTGCCTCCTTCTCCTCTCTCCTGTTCTATGAACCTTGTCAATAACAAATAGAGAGTGATAGTAAAAGCAGAAGGAGGACATTCTAAAAATAAAGACAAATGCAAGGGTGGTTAAGAAGTAGCCTGTGTTTGTCCATTAACATGTGATGTTATTTCTCCTCATCTTTTAATTTTATTTAGAAATAAAAAAAATTGTCAGATGTGGCTTTCTATGGTTATGCCAGATGGAATCTGCAGCCAACTTGGGGACGTTAAGAGTGTGGGAAAGGCTTGGGAAAAACCCTTGGTGAGAGGGAAAGCTTGCTGTCTACAGCAGGGAGCAGGATATGAGAGTTTCCTGATGAGGGAGGGCGTTTTTGGTTTTTTTGTTGTTGTTGTTGGGGATTCATTGAGGGTTAGAAGAAACCAGGTTACACAGATTGCATTTGTTAGGTAAAGGCTCTCTTACAATTGTGTCTTGCCCCCAAGAGGTGTGTTACACACTGAGACCCTGTCCCCCTCCCTCCTTTGGATGAGAGGATTTTTAAGAACAAGAACTATTCAGGGATTGGTACCTGTAGCTCAGCAGCTAAGGGTGCTGGCCACATACACTGGAGCTGGCAGGTTTGAATCCAGCCTGGCCTGCCAAACAACAATGGCAACTGCAATCAAAAAATAGCCAGGCATTGTGGCAGGCACCAGCAACTTGGGAGGCTGAGGCAAGAGAGTCACTTAAGCCCAAGAATTGGAAGTTGCTGTGAGCTGTGATGTTACAGCCCTCTACTGAGGGCAACAGCATGAGACTCTGTCTCAAAAAAAAGAACTGTTCAGCAGCACACAATACCACCCAAGAGGAAATCTGAGATCAGCAAGCTTCTGGAATAGGGTGAAGAGTTGGGAGGTGTCAGTTGCTAAACGGGACAACAGAAGCAGGGGTATATATGAAGGATAAAAGGCTAAAGAATTCTGGCAGTTAGGAGGGAACTTAGAGAAGCTGGAAGGGGTCAGGCCCAAGGTCATGAGCTCTGGGCAGCAGGTGAAATGCTGCTTATGCTTGGGTCTTAACCAAGGAGCAGCCCTTGCAACGTTGTAACAGTGTTTTTATAAAACTGATCCTTTGAGATCAAATTGACCAGGATATACCCTCCATTTTGCTGAAATAACAGATTTTTTTTATTATTGAACTATCAAGTTTGGCTTACAAGGTCAAGCTCATGATCTGGTAATGATAAGAAGTTAATATGAGGCAGAACTAATTGCTCCACAGTTGAACCTTGGCGTTCTTGTTGCCTGAACACGTGAGCCTAACATTCACAGGTCTGAGAAGACCTGCTATCAAGCTGGCACTGGATGGGGGACTTGTCACCCTCCAAACTGTATCCTGAATTGGACCACGCAGACTCCACACTGCTCCCACATGAAATGAGTGTCTTAGTCTTCTCAAGCTAATGACCTTCCATGGTGCATTTTGGCGATGAGGGTGCCCCAAAGAGAAGGTACCAGGTGTAAGTAGATGTTTTCTTTCTGAGAGCCATATTGTCTACCCAGAAGTCCTGGTCTAAACTAATTTACAGCCTCCTTTCAATGGTATAACTTTTCAAAGTAGCACCATCATTTCTTCTTCAAACACTCAGACTAGATTACACTTAGATATGACACTTAACAATATGGATAAGAAAGCTAAAATTTTGACTTGTAAGACTAGATTTTTAGTCAGAAATTATCTTGTCTTATATTTCCCAAACTCTTTCTTGTAATTGTTCATTAAATGTAGCAAATCCTCATTCTTTTTTTTATTTCAAGTGATAGGAGGGTAGAAAGAATTGGTTTACAGTGTTTGCATTTGTTAGGTAGCGTCCCTGTGGTAGCTGTACCCTGTGTGCAGGAAGTGTGCCATATACTCTATACTCTTACATTATGTCCATCCCCCCTCTCATCACCTACCTCCTTCTTCTTCCCCCCAAATTGAAGTGAATTGAGTTTTTTTCTTGTGTGGGTGTGTCTACTGACTTCATATTAGTCTTGAGTATATTGGATTCTTGTTTTTCCATTCTTGTGATACTTTACTAAGAAGAATATATTTCCACTCTATCCAGGTGAATACAAAAGCTATAAAATCTCGATCTTTTATGGCTGAGTAGTATTCCATTAAGTTGATAAGCATTTAGGTTGTTTCTACATCTTGGCAATGTTATATTGAGCTGCGATAAATAATCCACTCCAATTTTCTCATAATAAAATGATCCTTTTCTTCCTAGTAGATGCCTAGTAATAGGCGTTGAAGGTTCTAAGATGCCTAGTAATAGGCATTGAGATTCTAATTTGAGTTCTTTGAGGATTCTCCTTACTTCTTTCCCATCAACAGTGTAAACATGTTCTGTTCTCTCCACATCCATGCCAGAATCTGCAGCTTTGAGACTGTGTAATGTGGGCAATTCTCACTAGGGTTAGATGATAACTTAGGGTGGTTTTGATTTGCAGTTCTCTGATAATTAGGGATGATGACCATTTTTTTCATATGTTTGTTAGCTGTTTGTCTGTCTTTTCCAGAAAGGTTCTGTTCATGTCTGTTGTCCAGTGATAGATGGGATTGTTTCCTCTTTTTTGTTGTTTAATTTGAGTTCTCTGTAGAGTCTTGTATGAAGATGACTTCAGTGGCAGTCCCAACAACAAAAATAAATGAATGGCACTTAATTAAGCCAAACCCTATTCTATATATCTCTCTTATGGAGTCTTATGTGTTCTGCTATCAAGAAAGCTACTTAAGTCTGTTTAGCCTAAGTATTATCCAAATATAAATGTCCACCAAATACTGTTATTGGTATAAATGTTTGGGAAACATAAACCTAGCAAAAAGCCCCTTTCTTTCTTTCCTTCCTTCCACTGTTTCCTGGCTGCTAATCTTAGATTCCTTCATCCTTCTGACATCTTAATTTATTTATCTTGACTCAATGGGGAAAAGATGACATTGAGCTGATTTATGGCCTCCTCACCATGGAGGGTCATAGTCTCAAGGACATACCTGACTATGATGCTGACTCTAAAAGCAGAGTTTTCTAGGTAAAGTATTGGCAAACTTTAGGCTCTGGGAGTGCTGCCCAAGGTAGAGGGTTAGGAGAGACAACACAGCTTCAGACATAACATCGTAACTATTATCTTAAGACCCAGGAAGGTGGACAGGAAACAGTAGTGATGAATCCAGGTGTCAGGCAATAGTCAGAAGACTGGCTGTCAGGTGTTTAGCCAGGCCATATATCCACTGAGTTAGGCCTTTGCCACCCAACAAGGGAAGCAGGAGAGGCACCTAGATAGGAGGACTGCAATAGGGGAGGCAGGCTCCACTGGGAGGAAGCTTGGGCCAGACCTAGAGAAGAATTATGCAGAATAATTGGTCAGAACTCAGTACTATGGGCCCTGAAAATGACCAAAGATAAAGACCAAGCCTGCAGCATCAAATGATGGGAAAAGGTTCCTGCCTGCAAGCATTGAGTTCCAGGACTAACTGGCAAAAAGGAGGCCTAAATGGTCAAAGAGATGCTGACTTCTGAGTCTGGGAAGGTGACTATTGTGATCATGGGCTTGAGTCTGCTTTGCTATTTACTGTCTCAGCGAGTGAGGCAGAGGCAAGAGATGGCACCTCACTACCTCCCAGGCACTGCAGATAAACAAACCAGAGCCCCCCTCTAGCAGGCTTACCTTATCTTCAACAGATCCTGGAACTTCTATAGATAACTTGCAAGGTGAATGCCTCTTCCAAATATTTTCCATCCTTTCTCTGTCACTCATTCAGCCAACAAATAATTATTGATAATATCACATATGCTAGGCACCATACTTGGGGGATAAGTGGTCTAGTGGAATAAACATTGATAGAATGACTTGCACAATCACACAAAAACTGTGGTGGTGAAATGGACTACAAAATGAAGTGATGACCTCAGTCACAGATGTCACACATGGTTCTGCTATGGAAAACTTCATGCGTCTGAGGCACCTATGCTATAGCCATGCCCTGAGCATGGGGCAGGCTTAGCAAAACCAAGTGACATTTGTATTATCTGCACCACTGACCCTCTACATCAACATGCATAGAAAGTTAACTGAATTCCTTTCATTAATTTTTTTCTTTGCCAGGAATACTGTTAACAGTATTTTCAATCAGTGATGTTTGCTAATTGCATCATTGTTGGTTTATCAGCTTCCACCAGGGCTCAGGCTTATGTGACTGACACTTGTCATTTTAATCAGAAATGAGAGGAAACACACAAATGAATCTGGAAGGCTGGGAGGTCCTCTTCAGCAAAAAATTCACAGAGATGCCATAATTCACTGTGGCAACACCAGCAATGGAGCAAGGCAAAGTGGGCTTGTCATACCCAAGATGAGAGGAGAAAAAAATCAAAAGCGCCTTATTGAGAAGCAAAAGCCATGTATTATCATGATAGAAAGGATACAGGGAGAAAACGGTAATAAAACTGGTCAAGATAACCTTCATATCATTTTCTTAGTTATTGAGTTAAAACTTAGTTATTGACTTAAAACTCTGCTTTTAGAACGATTCATTTGTACCCTTGTAAGATAAACCATAGAAGTGACCCGACCAATCTCCCTCCCCCCATTCACTCCCCTCACCGCATCCTCCCACCCTCTCACCATATTCTAAGGCTAATTATAGCCTCAGAATGACATTCCTATAACAGCTATGAATGTTTCAAAATAGGACTGTGTACATTGGATACTTTTTCTTCCATTCTTGAGCTACTTTGCTAAGAAGAACATTTTCCAAGTCCATCTGTATAAACATGAAGGAGGAAAAGTCTCCATCCTCCTTTAGGGCTGCATAGTATTCCATGGTGTACATGTGCCACAATTTATTGATCCATTCATGGGTCAATGGACATTTGGGTTTCTTCTATGTTGACTGTTTCAAAAAACCAACTTTTTGATTTGTTGATCTGTTCTATAATCCTTTTGTTTTCAATCTCATTCAATTCTGCTCTAATCTTGTTTAGTTCTTTTTTCTACTGGATTTGGGATTGGAATGTTCTTCCTTTCCCAGCTGCTTGTGATGTCCCAGTAAGTTTAACTGCCTCTCTTTCCATTCTCTTGAGGAAGGCTTGCAATGTTATAAATTTCCCTCTTAGGACTGCCTTTGCAGTATCCCAGAGGTTCTGATAACTTGAATCTTCATTATCATTTTGTTCTAAAAATTTGGTAATTTCCTCCTTGATCTCGTCTCTGACCCATCTATCATTCAGCATAAGGTTATTTAGCTGCCATGTTAGCTACATGTGTGTAACAAATGCCAAAGGGAGAGATTTTTTAGATGTATATTTTCTTGTTCAAATTTGTCATTTGTTACACCCTTCTAATCATGTTGCCATTTATCACAATCACTCGGGGACCCATTTTTGAAATTTCAATTCCACCCTTGAGCACAATCTCAGTTATTTTCAATAATGATATAACCTCATGGTTTCAGAGTAGAGCTTACTTACAGCATGGTCAGAAGTCCTTCAGAGCAAAGCTGAAAAACACTGTTGGGTGATATTTGAGATTTAAGAGAAAACTGTGTAATATGTTGTGTGTCTTAATTACCTCAGAGAAATTCCCAAAGAAGAGTTACTATTAGATTCTGATCAAAGTGCCATCACTGCAATAAACACATGGACTTAAGATAGCCATGTTCCAACTTCAACACTGAAAACACCATCTTGAAAACACAATGCCTGTGACTATAACGTCATAACTTATTCATCCTTCAAGGCAAATTAATAAATGTAATGTTAACTATTGCAGAATGGAACATTTTATAAAAAGGAATGAAAACAAAAGGTAAGGAGTGAAATATCTTTTATGTTAATGCTGTTAAGATATCCGTGCTTTTACTTCTTGCTGAAAAGTCCAGAGAAGTTATATTGACCTTGGGGCATTATTACCCTTAAACTTCAAACTTCTGCTCATTAGGAGAAAGATTATGGATGAGGAGGCATCTGAGATAACATGGTCTACCCATCTCCTCTGAGACTGGCCTTTGGAACTCTCATAGAGTTGCCTCTAATACATTTGAGAATGAGAGGCTCTTTTGTTATTCATGGTCCAGAGAGCGTTGCTCTCTTCTGAATAGTTCCTGTTTTTTCTAAGTAGCCAATTTTCATTACAGCAGTGGAGGAGTTCTGAAATGTCATGGAAAAAGAAAATTACTGCGCAGCCCTCTTCTTTTACCATTTAGAATTTCAGTAAAACAAGTGAGGTATGTGCAAACAAGATAATGAAGGGGTTACACAGAGGCATTGATTTCACTTTAACTTTTCCTTTGAGAAAGTGTTAATAAAATAAGCAGTGTTCCATTAACAGTGAGTATTATAAAAGATACACTTATAAACAACGTACAATTTTCTTACTGGAATGTATAATAAAACTTTTCAAATGCAAATCTTCTATCAATGAACACACAAAGGGGCAAGATGGGGGTGGAAATAACATGAAGCTAATGCTCTGTCATCCGTGAAAACTTGAAGGATTAACCCTTTTAAAGTTAACTGATAAGTCTCTCCAAATTTACTTTTAGCCTTTCAGTTTTCTCTCTGTCAAGGCTTTAATTCCTTATAAGGAATCATGCTAATTGCTTTGAATGGCAGGGATTGGGTAAAAATCAAGATTGCTTTCTCATCACCTGTCACACAAAGCCACAAATCCTCTTACAAAGCTCTCGAACACCAAGCCCTTTGTAGTCCAGTCTACTCTGTCTTGCAAAGTCATTTCCCTGCTTGACCATCACAACCCCCCCCCACCCCCACTGAAAGCTTGGCCCCCTGAATGTCTCTGATGCTCTCCTCTGACCCACACAAACCTCAGAAGCCTTTCCAACTCAACCTCCCTTTACTTTCACTTTCCACTTCTAGGCTCATTAACCTCCCACTCCCTTACAGTCTAAGCTACCAAGTCATAACCTGTAAACAAACCATCTTGGATAGAGATCACTTTCTTGAGGCTATCACTTGCTGTGGAGAGCTCCAAGTTCTCATAAAACAGAGGCTGTACCAGGCATAAACATGTGATCAGTATGTCAAGTGAATGATGGATTCTATGACCCACATCCTCCTTCGGTGGAAAACAAAGAGGTCACAAGACAGGCACACAGACAATAAAAAGAAAGAAGAGGGACAAGGAACCTAGAAACTCAATAAGTCAACCAACATTAAAAGGGCCAGGAGTTTACTATACACACAAGAAGAAAACATACAAATAGCCAATGCAATTTACATCAAAAGTATTTTGACAAGTATGATAATTTGTCAAAGACCAATTTAGCAAACTTTAACATAAAAGGAAAACGAATAAGTAAACAGAAGCTATTTCTTAAACTCAAATACTAAAATCATAAATATACTAAAGAAGAATGATCACCCCTGCTGTTAACAAATGAAAACATTGGAACCTCCCAGGAACATGATGAATACCGTTTTCATGCAACCATTTGAATGAAGACTTCATCTGTCTTTCAAAACTGCACTGTGCCGTCCAGGAAAAACCCAAGGAGATGTGGCCATGGCAATGATACCATACCCAACCAATAATTCCTTGAAAATGACAAGGTCATGTTAGAAAGCTGAACTGCTGTTACTCTGAGGATGCCAAAATCCATTATTTTTTATTTTTTTGCAGTTTTTGGCCGGGGCAAAGTTTGAACCTACCACCTCTAGCATATGTGGCTGGTGCCCTACTCCTTTGAGCCACAGGTGCCACCCAATCCATTATATTTTGTACAGGCACTTTTTTTTAAAGCTAGACTGATGGGAAGAGAAAAATAGTTTCAAGGTTTATTTAGAAAGCAGAAACAACAGGTTTCCATAATACATGTAGATTAGGGATGGTCAACTTGGAGGTTATTGATATTGATGTGACAAGGTCACATAAGGGTGTGAGAACTTAGACTAGAACCATATTTCGCACTCAGGGGTGGAGTGAATAGATGTATTCTATTCAATAGAGTATTGAATACTGAACATCAGATTTAATGTCTTGCAAAGAGGACGTGTTAAAAACTAAAAGCTCACTTACACATAGAAATGAGTTGACAAAGAAATTTAGAAACTTCTCTAATCTGTATCAGACTGAGACAGAATTATGTAGATCTTCAAACTGAAATAATCTAAGGGAACAGCCACCCAGAATTTGACGATATATTCTCTTTCTAAATTGTTGCTCAAATAAACAAAGGATGTTCTGAAGTCCTTTTAAATATAGAATTCTCACTGAATGTCAGTACTCTGAGGCAAACAAATCCATAAGTTACTACAGAACTTATGTTAAGATTTCAAAAAGCAGAATTCTGTTTGTGGAAATGCCAGGGGTCTTTTGAATTTCTTCATTGAACAGGGACGCCTGGAGTTTCTATTGATTGGACAAGATCAAGCACAAAGCCCTCACTTCCCCAAAGTGTCCACTTCTTTGTCATATCCCTTAAAAGATAATTCACTTAATTATTTCAGTCCTGATCAAAAGGAGGTGGTAATTTTTAAATTGCTTATTCTTAAACAATTCTTCCACACAAAAATAATCTATTCCTGAAGCTTCTGGACCATGCTTCACCTCTGGCTGCAGCAATTGCTCGGAACCTGATTTTCTTTTCCTTTCCCCTTGCTTTTTAATGTCACAGGTTTCAACTCCAAATAGCAGCCATTGCTTTCATTTTCTTTTCAAATTCTTTCTTGTGTGTGTGGTTTTTTTAATGTGAGGTTTCAATGCCAAAAAGCACTGTCAAAATTTCTCTCTTTTCTGACATCTCCTCTTCGCTCTAAATGAACATTTTCTCCAGGGTCAACTGTTAATAACTCAAGGGAGAAGCTGAGAAAGAGAAATGGGCCTTTTATAGGTTATTTGGAAGTTTAGAAAAACAAAAATTCTCAGAGAGAATTTAGAAAAACACAAAAAACTCTCGGAAAGAAGTACTGAAAACCAAGGGAGGTTAGAAATATACTGCAGGGCTCACAGTATATGGTCTTAATGCCCTTTGATACATAACGTCCTCGGAACAAGAGTTTAATGAAGCCAGGCCAAACTGATAGGAGTTGGGTGCTCAGCAGCCAGAAGATGTAGTGCTTGGGTGTGCCAACACCTCACCTGTGGAGAGAATAGGGGGTTGGTGTTGCATTTCCATGGACAGGCACAGAGCTGAAACTTAGAGACAGTCTGTTAATGGAATCAATACAAAGATAGTCCCCTGTCACAAGCCAACCTGTTTATATGCTTGAAATTCATTTGTCAGAGACAGCCTGCTCTTTATTCTACCAGTGTTCAAGGACTTCTGTGAAAACTTTCTCTGCTTTATCAAGCACTGAAGTTTTCAGAGGCAAGCTGAAGCAATTTTTGAGGTAATTTTCATAATTGTTCTTTATAGAGATTGAAATAGCAATTATTTGTCTGCAATTCAGTTATTTGACAATGACATTGTCAGTCAACCCTACAAGGACTGAGATGGCTTGATCTCAATCAGTTAAGAGGAGAAAGCAAGAACGTTGTTCTACCATGTTTTGCCACCATTTCCATCTCTGCAGCATTAATCTCTTCCTAGTTCATAATAAATGATGGTAATATAGACACTGGGGTCCATCACAGCCTTTGAAGCCTTAGTCTAGGGGAACTTAGAAGCCAACACTACACCTTGATTTTGGCAGCAGAATCCTGCTGAGTCACCTTTCATAACCTGTCCAGTGTCCCAGGTCATATGGCATCAATGCTTTGCTATTAGCCTCACCTAACTCACCAGTCTAGTGGGTGGTTGATGGAAAATTTGACTAATGCCTAGTGGGTAGTTGATGGAAACATGCAATGTATACAAGTAGAAGACATAGTCATTCAACATATCATTTAGCACCCTCCACGGGCAGATTCTGTTGTAGACTTTGTGGACATAAAGTCCTTCCTTTCTGTTCGTTTTCATTTTCAGTCAAACATGTATTTAATTATGTATATACATATAATTAGATGCTGTATTTCTATAAATATTCTATATATCTCCCGTGTATTTTGGGGTCTAGGTTGAATATCTATAGATATACAGCACATAATTAAAATCAATAGCAACAAATAGATCATAAATTACCTGTCAAGTTGAGAAATTCACCTTCAGCAGGTCATCACACAGATTGAACACAGTCATGCTCTCAGTCAGTTAAGCAAAGTGTGTGGGATCCGGAACCATGATCTGTGGTGATGCACAGAGATTAGACATGGCCTCTTTCTTTGCAGAGCTTATAGCTCAACTACCAACCAGGGCCATCAAGTTGCCTTTAGTTCTTTCTAATGACAGCAAGGCATGATTAACTTGGAGGGGAGGGAGGAGAGATGTCAGTTTTGTGCTTTCCTTCTTCCGTAATTCCATGTTTACTGCCAAATAGATGTCAGGAAGTTAGAGAGTAAGGGTAGGACTATTTTAAAGATTATGACTGTGGATTTGTCAGATTCATAAAATATTAAAACGGGAATAGGGATCTTAGAAACTTCCTGTTGCCTTATTTATAAGTGTGGAAATGAGAATTGGGTGAGTAAGGTAACACTGCTCGTTAGGAGAAGAGCTGGGGCCAGAAATTATATATCCCACCTTGAAGTGCAGTGGTCTCCCTGTTTCTGGTTAGCATCCTTTTTGTCTCCTCAAAAAACTATCTAAAACACTGAGATAGGTCAGAACCACTGAAAACTCATTTCTAGATAAAGTTTTAAAATCCCAACAAGGTCAATTTAAATATTATAACAAGTGAGGAACAACCTTACAAGCTGAAGAAAACATCAACTTGAACAATATTTCCTAGTAATTGTAAGTTTTGTGTAGAAAAAACAAAGTTCTAAAAGAATTGCTGTTTGAGCTAATTTCAGCACACAGACTCTGTTACCAGAAATTCTGCTCAGAAAACATGCAAAGTTCTTTTACTCGAAGTACAGTCACTCCTCTCAAAAGGAACGCAAACCTTGCCAGAATTATAAGAATTATTGCTACTTTGTTTGATGCTGGCCTCAGTAATTCCCTGTAGTAACTATTTTCTGAATGACTACTGTTTACAAGGCACTATGTGAACAATCATTGCATACAATGATAGTGTTGTGGGTAACAGCAAGAAAACGCTCTCAGTGAGAATAGTTCTCAACAATCTCTCCAGTGACTTCCTTGTTGCCCATTTCAGTTGCTATTTTTAGTCCTGACCTCCAAATAATTGCAAACTCGGATGAGTTGACCTTGACACTCCTCTTGTTTTCATTGTCTGCTTTTTCCTGCATTCTTCTAATGCCACAGCAATTCCTTCTCAATATGCCTGTTCGTGGTAGTTCCTCTCTCATTCTTTTATTTGTTTATTCAGGTGCGTATGTGACCTATATAATTTTACCATCTCCATGGCTCCAATTCCTACCTTATATTGACTCTGATAGGTACAAATTTGAATTTCTAGCTTCGTGTCTCTTTTTAATTGACAATCACAATAATATACATTTCTGGGGTACAGTGTGATGTTTTGAGATCTAGAGATTTTAAGAAAAAGCTGTACTAAAATTGTGATAGTCAATTTCACTTCTGCAATTATACAAGATATAAATCGCAATATAGAAAACAGCACACATTATCAGCATATATCATTACAATTTTAGTAATCTTTTTTCTTAAAATCCATATGCTTTGTTTTGGTATACTCCATACAACGTGACATGACTAAATCAAGCTAATTAACATATCCATCTCCTCTATTACCTTTCTTTTTTTATGGTGAGACACTTGAAATTTATACCTTTAGTTATTTTGAAATATATCATTATTATTGACTGTAGTCATCCTGGTTTGCAATAAATCTCAAATCCTATTCCTGCTATGTGAGACTTCATACTTTTTAATCAACAATCTCTTTTCCTTCTCCCCACCATTCCCCAGATTCTCTATGACTTAAACATTACTAGGATCCATAAGTACATGAGGTTGAGAACATGTGGTATTTGTTTCTCCATGCCTGGCTTACTAATATAATGTCCTCCAGTTTCACTTCAATTTGCTCATGTTTTAAATAGTAGTCCATTGTGCATATGTACTACATTTTCTTTCTTTCAATAATCTGTTGGTGGACACTTAAGCTCTTTCTTGGCTATTGTGAATAATGGTGCAATGAACAGGAGAGTCAGATATGCCTTTACAGGTTGCAATTCCTAGAAGTGAAATAGATTGTGCTGTAGGTCTAACTTTAGTTTTTTGAGGAATGTTTTTCATAATGGGTGAACTAATTTACATTTCCACCAAAGTGTGTGAATTCTTTTTCCTTCACATTCTCGCCAATACTTAGCTTTCATCTTTTTGATTAAATCATTCTATTAGTTATGAGGTAATATCTCATTATGGTTTTAATTTGCAGTTTTGTAAATTAACGATGGTAACCATTTCTTTTGGTACTTATTGGACATTTGTAGATCTTTTAAAAATAATGCCTATTCAGATCTTTTGCACTTTTTTTAACCTTTGCACATTTTTTAGTCAGGTTGTTTGCTTGCTATTGAGCTGTTTGAGTTCCTTTGGAGAGCAACGCCTTGGTGAATGTATGATTTAAATATCTTTTTTCCCCACTCTGTGGAATTTATATTTTTCAGTTCCTGCTTTGTCACTGAACTCACAGAGTAGCCTCTAAATGTCTCCAACCTAGTCAGAAACCTGAGGAATCATGTATCTTCCTAAACGTCGTCTTGTGCTCCTTATTTCTACTTCAACGTTTAATGCATACTCTTTTATACTACTGCACCCTTTTCCATTAAATTTCTAATGCTAGAAATTCTTTTCTAAATATAAACTGCTCAGAGCAGTTCATCTTTAAATGATTAACATGCATGTCATCTCCTCTGTGACAGCCCAGGGAGCAAATCAAATCCAACTTTGCATCTCAATATCAGCATTTTTTATGTAGTCATACAACCTTGACCTCAATAATTTTATCTTTCTTTGACTGTAATATGTACCTCAGAAGGTCATAAACGTCAACTGTGAAGAACATAGCTCCAGAGGTGCCTCAGCAGGGCCTCCATATCTTCCTTCCCTCCCTTCTCTGGGCTTCCAAAGCACTTGAAGTTGTTGATTATAATGGGAAAGCCTAGAACCCAGCACCACCAAAGGGCACTCTGTACATGTTTATTTAGTTTCAGTAAGGTTGGAGGTACTCAATTCACGGACTCAGGATCTTGAGCCTGTGTCACTGGAGAAATGACTGTACAATAAAGAGGAAGAGAGAAATCAACAGTGGTCAGTGTAAAGAAGTCAATGCAGAGTTTTAAAGAGCAGAAAAGAAGACATCTGCAGGAAGCTGACTCTGTTTGGGGGACAGGTGAGGAAAAAGCCACATTCATGTAAGGTAGGGTGACAAGTGTCAGACTCTCCAGTGAGAGTCTAACTTAGTTAATGGTGAAAGGTGTGGGTCCAGTTTCAGTCTTCTACCAAAGGCATTTTTTAAAAGAAAAATATCTTCCTCCTCCCTGCCAACACACAAAATCGCTAGCAGACATCTAACAAGGCTAAGACACAAAAATTATCTATCCTCCATTTTTGTAAATAAAGTTTTATTAGAGCACAGCCACACCCATTTGTTGATGTATTCTCTGCTACTGCTTTGATGCTATAATGGCTGAGTTGAGGAGTTGTATCTACTGCCCACAAAGCCTAAAATATTGTAATATCTGGCCATTTACATAAAGAGTTTAAACTCCTAAGAAATTATCATTAAAATAAGAACTCATGGCTAAGATAATAAAACAGCAAAATTACATTGAAAGTGCGATTGAAGCCCTAAGCAATAAAAACAAACAAACAAACTTGGAACAAAAACATTATTTGTAACCAACTAATAAATTTGAAAAGGTAGGAACACAACAACCATATCTGGAAACCAGATTACTGCTAGAGAAAAGTAGTTTAGATAATCATTATGAAGGGAGATGATCAAAAAATTAAGCTGAATTGAATTTTAAAAAGAGGAGCAGAGAGATTAAATGAGCAAACGTCACTTGCACTAAGAACTCTCATCTCTTAATGTGTTTTAATATCTCTTTCCAATTTCATGGAATCTTTCAGGACAAGTTCTTGCCTGTGGTGACAACATAATTATTTGTAGTTCAGAGATGCTTCGTGTTTAACGTTAGACATTTTTCTCTTCTGTTAAATTCTAGTAAAATAAAATTGAATTTATTTTAAAAATAGAATCTGTTACACACATCTGTTCCCCTAAAAAGCCTATCCTTTTTATCTGCATATTTCTATAGAAAGTTGTCGAAAGTGGATTTTCACCTACTTATAATGATGATTATTTCTGGGTGACTTTCACTGTCATCTCTGTATTTTCCTATGTTGTTTAAAACTTAACTCATTTTTTTAAACAAATAGAATTGTTCTTTAAAAAGAAGACTCCAGGCAAGTATGCTAAGATATTAGTCTGTGGATGGTGCCGCATGGATAATGGTCACCTTCTTCCTTTGTATATTTTTAAATGTCTCTTAAAGAATACTTTAAATAATATTCTTATTGATTTGTTTTTTGAAATTGCCCACAAAACCTAGCATAAGCGTGGCACATAATCCATGTTCATTAAAAATGTCATTGATTTTTTTTTTTCTAAAATGTCCCAGGGATTGTTCGTTGTTCTCAATGACAATAAAAGTTTAAAATATTCTTGACACTAAGTTGTTCGTAATTTATTTTTAACTTTATTAATTGCAGTAGACATACAACTGAATAACAAAAGAAAAAGCAGTTTAGATGGTTTTCAGATGCCCCAAAGCTTTGCATGTTATGGCAAACTGCAATATCCAGGTTATCTCTGCCCATTTTTCACCTCGGTCACCCTTGCCACAAAGAGCTGCTGTCCCCAACCTTGTCCCTTAAATTCTCAGAAGCTCTGATCAAACTCAGCCCTGGCAGTTCTAGCATCTCCCATCCTTTTCTCCAACCATCCTGGAGATGTCTATTTCTTTTCTCATGAACACATCTTCAGTAAATATTCAAAAAAATGTACTAAGTGATGGCATCCTACCTGCACTGGGCTACAGGTATTTTATGGAAGGAATCACCCTCCCCCCTTTTACTCCTGCTTGAGGGCCTCTACCCATCTCGTGGCACTGTCCCAATCCCTGGCCTCCCCAACATTTATTCCCCGAGGACAGGGAGATACTGGCATGGAGAGCGACAGTATGGGCAGGTCTGGGCTGAGAAAAAGAAAGAGAAGTCCATATCTGAAAAAGAGGAGAAATAAGCTCTTTTCTTTTCTCCAACCTTTCCCCTGTACCTTGGAGCTTCCAATTGTCACTTCCAGACAGTGGCGTGTGGAGACACAGCCATCCGCCTTGAAGCCTGGTGGCTCTCCAGCTCCAGCTTGCCTGCCAAGCTGCCTGCATTCAGCTTCCCCTGAATGTCTCATAGGATTCAATGTCAAGCTCAGTGTGGCTGAAACGGAGCCCATCTTCCTCCTCATCACCTGCTCCCGCTCTTGCTTTCTTACCACCATCCCCTGGTCATCCACGGTGGTCCACTGTTCCTCCCTCACGTTCCACATTGTTGTGACAATTCCACCTTCAGAGCCTCTCTTGATGCTATTTCCTCCTCCTCATTCTCATGGCCATTTCTGCCCCCAAGTTACCTCCCTGGAGTCCCCTTCTACTGTTCTTTCTGGCCTCACCCTCGCCCCTAACCTCCCTACCAGTTGTGTGATGCTGTGGCTGGTGTTGCCTTTCTGATGCTGCAGCCTGATGACCACGACCCATCTCAGCTTTAAAAACATACATGGATCCCCACTGCCTGTGGCAATGTGTCCAAATTCCTCCATCCACTCCATCAGGCCCTTGGAATTCTGTCTACCCACAATTTTGGCCTCACTCCTCCCCCTCATATTCCCTGTTTAAGAACACACTTGTCATTTCATCTCTGTCCTTAGCACTTGCTGGTGTCTATCACAACAGGTGTCCTCTAAACTCTTCCACAGCTCTTCCTACGAAGACATTTCTCTTCCTCCCAGCCTTAGTTCAAACATCTCACCCTATTGTTTAAAACCACGCTGGATCCCCCCAGCCGGAATATACCTAAAACACAGCAAACCACAATGCATTTTGGTGAGGGAATGAATGATTCAACTAATCAATGAATAAAGAGATTAATAAAAGATGGGTTTCTCTCCTGTCTTTGAGGTATTCTCTTGCATTCCAACCCATCTCTTCTCGCCCAGGCTGAACGTCCCCAGAGCCTGTCTGTTCTGATCGATCCACAACATCTACTGAAGTATGAATGATGCACCAGTGAAATTTAGGATTTGACTAGTTTTTGTTGCAGGCACTTTGGCACAGGGCATGTAAGATCAACTATAGGTTGGGCTTCGGTGCTGTGCTCTGAGCCCTCAGCTTGACATTCCAGGTACGAAGAAACACTAGCAAGTTCAAAGGCAGACCAAGCCTGAATGCAATATTTAGAAGGCATCGCTGAGACTGTGTTCCTGGACCAAAATGCTTAATGCACCTGGCAATTCCCTCGGCTCCCCATGGTGGGCAAGTGCTGGAAGGAATGAATGTTGTGGATCGCTGGGATTTCTGTTCCCTCCCACCTAACCTGGTCTGCAGGCTTGGAGGCTTGGAGGGCTTGAGCGGCTCCCACCTTAGGCCTCTTGCCCCAAATCCCCACATTTAAAGCTCCACGCTTTCACTGGAGCACACGCTATGAAGTCACATAGGCCAAATGACAATTAAGTCATGACTGCCTTCCTCAGAAAGAACTCTTTACCCCGACCGGTGGAGGCCACCAATACCCCTGGGGAAATGAATAGAGGACAAAGTGTCAACGGAGGCATGGAGATGTGACAGATCCCAGAGGACCTCCCCGTGGCCACCTGGGAGCAAGCCAGAGGACAGCAAGAAGGCCCGAGGAAGGACAGGGCAGAGAGCAAAGGAGAAAAGAACAGGAAACCATCCTCGCAAACACTGATGGGGCTCTGTGTTTGTAAAAACTTTCACAGATCAGAAAATAATTCCAAACGTGTTATCCCTTTTGATCTCCCCAACAGTACTACGGGTTAGGAGAGCAGTTATACTTTGTCCTCATGTCACAGATGGGGAAACTGAGGCTTGGAAACTCACTCAGCCTTGAACAGTCAGAGGCTGTTCACGAACTTCAAACCAGGCTTCTGACCTCCAGCCAAGCAGTCTCAGCACAAGCCTCCCCATATACGTTTCCTTAAATCTAGCACACAACTGGATTTTTACAATGATCACCAAATAGGGGGTCTATGGTGATCCCTGAGGACCTGGGGTCCCACTTCCTTGTCCACTTTTTGGCCTCTCAATTGCCAAGATCTCAAATAGGCTCCAGATAGGATTCGTTTTCCCAATCCTTGAGGATACCTGCCATCCAGGTTGGAAAAAATAAATAAAACTGTCCTCTGGAACCTCTATTCCAGCAGCGCCCAGGGCCTCAGTCAGCCCTGGGTGATCGTGATCGTGGCTGCAGTGAGCGCCTGGCTGCTCCTCCCGCCGCAGTATTGAAGTATTCAAAATGATCACCTGGCGAGCGGTAGTAACTCAGACTGAGCAGGTCCATCACTCACAGAGGGGAGGGCCCAGCCTCCAGGCTGCTTATGTCTTTTGCCAGAGCCAGCATTTCTTTTCCAAGCTCTCACTCATCCTCCGCGGGAGAAATTTATTTCTCCACTGCACCCTTCATACACATCAGCACTGCTGGCTTTACCTGGAGAGTCACTCACCAGATGCCAAGAGAAAGGGAGGCTTCCGTAGGGGAGATTTAAAGAGCAGCTCAGGTTCAAGGGTGGGGGTGGGAGTAGGTAGCATTGAAGAAAGAGAGGACCAGGGTAGGACCCTGAGAAGGGACAGGGAGGGAAGGAGGGTGAAGGGAGGGGAGGAGGGAGCAGAGAGCTGCCCCTGCAGCCCCTCTTCCCTGTACTAGGCAGCTGTCTGCCCTTGGTCTTTTATTATTATTATTAAATCATAGCTGTGTACATTAATGCATTTATGGGGTACAATGTGCTGGTTTTATATACAATTTAAAATACATCAAACTTCCCTTGGTCTTGTGTTTCTAAAGCCTTTAACTCACCTTCTGTTGCCCAGCAGTGGGGACTACTTAATATCACTACCAAGAATTCCAAATGCCAAGAATTCTGGGAAGGCCCTTCCAGATTATAACAAAAATGATACATGTTGAGGTTGAAGGGACTCCACTAATAATATCCTTTTTCTTTTTCCTTTTTTTTTTTTTTTTTTTTGGTGCACACTTGCTCCCAATAATATCCTTTTTCATCACCTGAATTCAGAACTGAGAAGGAGGCTCAGGAGTGAGACAGATGAAGCCATATCCAAACAATGTCAATGTTACCAGCAAGGGCAAAGGTAGGGACAGTGTCTCAGGCAGCTTAGCCCAGTGGGCTCAATTTCACTCTACTCTGATGTTAATTATCCACCATCCACCATTAATTTTTCAACACGTTCATCGAGTTATAATTGACATGCGATAAACTGCACATACCTAAGGGCTGTAAGATTGGTATATGGTACACTGTCCAACAGTCACGACAATGACCATAAACTTAAGTCCCCCTGGTTTTTCTCACATACCTTGAAGCTCATCCTCACTCTACTCCTTCCACTATCCCTCCAAAACCACACAATCTGTTTTCTATTGTTATAGATTAGATTGGATGTTCTAATCCATGTTTTTTATAGATGGCTTCATACATCACATACTTTTTTTGATCTGGTGTTTTCATTGGCATAACTGTGTTCAAATTTATGCATAGCTATGTGTGTATCAATATCTCATTCCTTTCTGTAGCTGAGTAATATTCCACTATGTCATGTATTAGAATTGGATTACTTCTTCACCTGTTGATGGATATATAGACAGTTACCATTTAGAGGCTATGACAAATAGAGTAGCTATGAACTTTTGTGCATAAGTCTTTGTATGGACATGTACTTTCCTTTCTTAAGAGTAAATACCTTGCTAAGAAGAATATGTTCCAGCCCCATCCATGTAACAGGTAAGAGGTAAAGTCTCCATCTTTCTTTAAGTGTTAGCAAAGTATCTCAAGAATGGAAGAAGAACTAGCCAACATACTCAGTCTTACTGTGAAACCAATTTATAGCATTCTTATGAAAGCTATAACCCAACTATAGCCCAAGAAGAAGGGGAAAGGGGAGAAGGGGGTGGGTTGGGTGGAGGGAGAGTAATTGGTGGGACCACACCTACGGTGCATCTTACAAGGGTACGTGTGAAATTTACTAGGAATAGAATATAAATGTCTTAACACAATAACTAAAAAAAATGCCATGAAGGCTATTGTTGACCAGTTTGATGAAAGAATTTCAAATTGTATGTAAAACCAGCACATTGTACCCCATGATTGCATTAATGCACACAGTTATGCTATAAGAAATAAAATAAATAAATAATAAAAAGAGTAAATACCTAGGAACAAAATGCCTAGACCATAGGACATGTGTATGGCTTTGGGTTAAATTGCCTAACTGTTTTACGAAGACACTTTGTCATTTCATCTTCCTAAAAGCAATGTAAGAGCATTACAGTTGCCCCATAGGCTCTCCTACATTTGTTAAGAGTTGTTTGTTTAACAAATAGTAATGGATGGGCAGTAGTATTTTATTTTGGTTCTAACTTGTAGTATGTAGTGCTTGTAGGTGTAAAATGGATTCTCTTTGTGGTTTTAATTTGTGTTTCCCTAATGATTAATATCCTTCAGCAACTTGGCAGTTGCTTTCATTTCTCTATCTGTGTATCTCTTTGGTAAAGTGTCTGTTCAAATCTCTTGCCAATTTAAAAAAAATGTCTATTTGTTTTCTTATTATTAAGTTCGGAGAGTACTTTATATATTCTGAATACAAGTTCTTCATTAGATATATACTTTGTTAATATTTTCTCCCAGTTGGTGGCTTGCCTGTTTAGTTTTTTTGAGTCTTGTAATACAGGTTACAAGTTTTAATACAGGTTTTTAATTTGGATGACGTTCCAATTTATTAATTTGTTATTTAATAAATCAGTCTTTAATGTCATCCTAAGACATCATTGCTTAACCCTAAGTCACAAAAACTTTCCCAAGGTTTTCACCCAGAAGTTTAACACTTTCAGTGTTTTTATTTAGGTTTTTGATCCATTTTGACTAATTTGATACTATTGTAAGAGGTACAGATCTAAGTTTATTTTTTTGCATATTAACTTTCAAATTTTCTAGCACTATTTATTGACAAGAACATCCTCTTACTGCAAAATTGCCTTTATAACATTATAAAAAAAAAAAGCAGCAGAACAGCAGTTCATATTTATGTGGGGATATTTCCAGACTCTCTTCTTTGTCCAATTGAACTAGTTTTCTATCTTTACAACAATACCCTATTATTTTGATTACTACAGCTTTGTAATGTCTTAAAGTCAAATAATGTTAGTCATTCAAATGGTTTTGTCTATTCTAGATACTTGCATTTTCATATAAATTTTAGACTTGGATTTTCAATTTTTAAATAAAAACTTGCTAGGATTTTTATCAGAATTACATTGACTCTAAAGATCAATTTGGGGAGCGATGACATCTTAACAATATTGACATGCCAATTTACACACAGTAGATGTGTGTCTCTCCACTTATTTTAAAGTTATTTGATTTATCTCAGCAAAGTTTTGTGGTTTTCAATGTATGGAAAATATTTTGTCAGATTTATGCTTAATATTTCATATCTTTGATTATATTATGAAGAAAGATTTGCCTCTTCCTGTCTTCATTTCCAAGTCTTTTTTCTTGCTTTATGGCACTAGATAGAATCTCTGGTACAATGTTTAAAAGAAGTAGTGAGAGTAGGCATTCCTTATTTTAGGGGCATTAACCATGATATTAACTGTAGAGTTTGGAGGATGTCCATCGTCAGGGTGAAAAGTTCTCTTTTGTATTTAGTTTGTGGAAAGCTTTTATCAGAAATGGATATTGTATTGTGTAGAGTTCTTTTCAAAGAATTATCGTAATTTCCCTGAATGAATGAAAAAGATTAAAATCTTAAAAAACAGTCAGAGAAAAGATGCTTTATTGAGATAAAAATATAGCATATTTCCTATCAGAAATAATATACACAAGAAGACAGGAGAGGGCAGCACCTATGGCTCAGTGAGTGGGGTGCCGGCCCCAAATACAGAGGGTGGTGGGTTCGAACCCCAGAGAAACTGCAACAAAAATATAGCCAGGTGTTGTGGCAGGCACCTATAGTCCCAGCTACTTGGGAGGCTGAGGCAAGAGAATTGCCTAAGCCCAAGAGCTAGAAGTTGCTGTGAGCTGTGATGCCATGGCACTTTACCAAGGGTGACAACCTGAGACTCTGTCTCTAACAAAAAAAAAGAAGAACACAGGAGAGCAACATCTTTCAAATTCTGAAAGAATAAAACTACCAACCTAGCATTCTATACAAAGCAAAAGTATCTTTCAAAAAAGTTAATACCAAAGGGTGAGGAGTACTGAAAAATAATAATTATGTGAGTAAATATATGGATGTATAATTTTTTCTTTGTTGTTTAAATCATAATAAAAGATAATTAGCTGTTTACAGCAAAAATATTAACAGTGTAGTATGGGGTATGTAATATATGCAGAAGGAAAATGTCTGACAACAATGGAACAAAGGAGGAAGAAATAGACATACAATATTGAAGGTTTCTTATACATGAAGGGGTATGATATTAATTAAAGCTAGACTATGACACAGTAAAGATGTATCCCACAAACCCTAAAGCAACCATTAAAATAACATAACAAAGAGTCATAGCTAATAAGTCAACAAAAAAGATCAAATGGAATAATAAAAATGAGTGAATACAAAAGAAGTTATAATAAGAACCGATGGGGCAAGTAGAAAAGAAGTGGAATGATAACAGATTCAAATCTACCTGTATCAGTAATTACATGAATTTCATGTTCATTCAGGATAGAACTACAACTTCTCATTTCCACCCATGACGCTCAGCGTAGGTTACGTACCCGGGCTTTCTGAGTAATGTCCAAGTCAGTTATCACATTTGGAGTTGACAACCAAAAATTCATCATCCCTCTTCTACCTAAGAGACTGAAGTGTGTTGAGGCAAGTTCCTAACCAAAGCTCACACAGAAAGCTATAGCTCTTTATGACTGTAACTTTCTCTTTCTCCAGATTCTGAGACTCAGCTTTTCCTGTGTCCTAAAAACTCCTTGCTGAGAGCAGCAGGAGATTGGGAGGGAATAAGGTAAAGGGAAGAGGAATACCATGTCCCCAGAGGTTCCTTTAACACATTGACTACTGCACTAAAAAAAAATGTTTGTCTTGAGGCCGGATTATTTAGAAAAAATAGAAAAAAACTTCAATAGAAAAAACTTCCTAATGTAGTGAAAAATTTGTTATTTTTTATTGTTTTCTGTTACATACCACTCACACAGTGTTAAAATCAGTCTTTACACTGCACTCCATGTGAGTTGTATGTACCCCACAACATACTTATTGAATTTTTTTTTTGAGACACAGTCTCACTTTGTTGTCCTCAGTAGAGTGCTGTGGCATCATAACTCATGGCAACCTCAAACTCTGGGGCTCAAGGGATTCTCTGGCCTCAGCCTCCCAAGTAGCTAGGACTATAGGCTCCCAACACAACACCTGGCTATTTTTTAGACATGGTGTCTTACTCTTGCTCAGGCTGGTCTTGAACTTGTGAGCTCAGGCAATTCACCCACCTCGGCCTCCCAGGGTGCTGGGATTATAGGCGTGAGCCACCCGCACCCAGCCTACTTGTTGAATTTGTTTTTGAGAATTGAGTCTTCTGTCATTTCACAAGTATTTAATTGTGTCTGGAGTATGCGTTGGATGGTCTTGGGTGCCGATCCCTGAATCATACCCCCTAATTATGGCAACAACGTCACGTTACTGCTGCATGCTATCGTATCAACTTCACCGAATACTATCATGTTGATTTCGAGTGGCCAGCCAAACATTCGAGGTGAAATGGACAATCAGAAATTAATGGTAGTTGGACTGCATAGTCTAGCACCTGTGAAGCACTTGGGCAGGCCAGCTGGAGCTGGGTGACAGGAGGTGGGGGAGACATGACAATTGGCAGAGAAAACAATGAACAGAGATTTCACAGTGGGCGGCCAAGCTGGAGGTCTTCCCACCTACCCACCAGTTCTATATGCCTCACCAGGCCTTGGTCAAAATTAGCATGCATTAAACACAACATACGTGGAAGTTAATGTGTTAATCTGGCCTATTTGCTCCCTGGAGCATCCATGCTTTGCTCACCATCACTCTTCTGCACTTGGGGTGCTGCAGGCTTGCTCACTAACAAAGATTCCTGGGTGAGCTGAAATTCTCCCAGACCCACTTACGGAGCTATGCTTCCTAGTACAGTAGTGAATGTGTCTAGAGGACACAGGGCACCCTCTTTGTTTGCCAAGAAATTTCCTATGTGCTGGCAATGGCTTTCCCTATTCCCCTGGCCCATGCTCGATGGAGGATTCCTTAAAAGTAAAAGCTGCTTTCCTCTTCCTTATACCCTCCTGGAGGATTCTCAGTCAAGGCCAGGCTCGTGGTCCGTGATGCTTATTGAATGGCCTTGGCAGCATCCTGGCTGGGGAGGGAGTCTGTTCATTCTCCTCCTCTTTACCTCTGAGCGTCTGCACAAGCTGCCGCTAACTCACTCCTGGCCTTTCTGCCTCTAGGACCCTGACTGTTTTTATCATTCACTGGTTCCCTTTTCCGTAACCTCCTTTCTCCCTCTGCAGAGCTGGGGTGGGTGGGGTGCACATCTGTTTTCACCATCTCCCAGCCTGAATGGCAATCAGTGTTCCACCAGACGTGGCTTCCCGTATCCTTGACTTTATCTTAATAAATAATCCACCATATTTAGTAGAAATCATCGCATCTTTGTTTAGGGATTAGGGCTGGAGATATATTTAAACTGCACTGAGCACTGGTAATCCCGAAAAGGCTGAAGCAATTCTGATAGCACGACGGGGCCACAGCAGTTAGAGCACCCGCTCAGTTGCAGATGTTATTAAAGCAGCTGTCTGTGTTCAGCACAGAGCAGATAAGCAGAGATGAGTATGCACACGCACATGTGCACACAGGCTAGCTCTGGCGTGCATGGGTGCGTGCAAACACATATGCCTGCACACTCCAAATGTGTGAACTCGTGTGATCATGCTTTCAAACCTATGCAAATGCATATAAGCCCACACAGGCAGATATGAGACACGTCTGTGCACGCAAATGTAAGCGTACCCATTTGTGTAATTTTGCAAATGAGTATGAGACACGTCTGTGTATGTACACACAGTGACTGTCTCCCTACAATTTTTGGTGGTGCAAATACACAAACAAACAGCTGCTCTGTCGCCCTCTGGTAGAGCACACAATGCTGAGGATATAAGTCACTGGGCTCTACAAACACAGTTGCAAAAAGCTTCAGGCGTCTCAGGGATCATCTTCCTGCTTTTGCGGACAGCGGTCTCTGTCTCCCGGGTGTTTTAGCAGAGCCTTCCCTAGACTGCCTTATGATGCCAGGAATTACTTGAAAACCCTACTACAGCCTGATCAATTCAGCTTCCCTTTGCCCCAGGAGCTAAGGCACCACTAACAGCATCTGAGCTAGCTACCCACAGTCTGCTACTTGGTCACTGCTCCAACCACTAGGGGCTTTGACATCCCATTCATTCATTTGTTCATCCCCACAACACATATTTCTTGAGCTCCTGCTGACCATCTAGACCTGTGCAACAAATTAACTAGGCTACAAGTGCATGAAGACTTATTTATGTTTTTACAGACTTTGTGGGTACACAGGCCTACATACACAATAGGTTATATAAGGATAAAAGACAGTTATACGGTGGTACCATAGTGCTAAGGGCCCAAATGAGCATGCGTGAGGGGTCCCTGAGACCACGTTTGGATGCTCGCTAGGCGTGATCATGGTTTATATTCATTGTGATGAAGGGGGAAGGATACACAGCTGGACCATAAGGGAAAAATCCACGTGAGGGCTTCCTTATGCTCTCTCCCGTCCGTCCTCAGCAACAACATGTGTGTGATGTTAACTCTTCTCTACACGGAGCGGGAAGGAAAGGTGAGCAGTGCTACAAAGAGAAGTAGCAGCATGAGCTGGGAAGCTCATGGAGCAGGTGGTTGGTTGTGCAGGCAGAGAGGACTGGAAGTGGAGAAGAATGCAGCAGCCCAGCTCCCAGGGAGAACGAGCAGGGAAGCAAGGAGGGGAGGGCGAGGAAGGACAGGCGTCTCCACCCAGGCATCAAAAATTAATGTGCCATCTGCTACGAGCCAGAAACTCCACTAGGCGCTAGGAATTTAGATCCAGTCCTTACGAAACTGTAAACCAAGAAGCGAAATAGACAAGTAGCCCAGCAGTTTCAGTGGCAGGAGAAGAACCCAGGTGCCTCTTAGGAAGTTCTTACATATTCAAAGCTGGCTGAGACCCGAGGGATGAGTGTGAAGTCTGCCAGGGCCAGAAGGAGGAAATGGTCCTGAGGCTGCACGTGCAGACACACAGAGGGGACAGAGCACGGTGAGTCCACCATCTCTACCTAATTATTGCTCCCGGGCAGGCCAGGCACTACATGTTTTTGTGTGTGTGTGTTTTGTTTTGTTTTGTTGCTGTCATAAAATTCCCATCAGCAAGGCATCCAATTATGCAGGTGTTTATAATGTTGAATAGCCATCCAATATGTAACTAGAGCAGGTCTTCAAATGACATCATTTCATTCATCATTTAGTTAGAACGTTGATGGCAAAAAATAAACCTACCTGTGCCTGCGTGGGGCTAGTAAGTTCTCTGCATGTCTGAATGGGTGTTTGTCTGGGCCCTCCAGTTTCTTTTCACACCCCAAAGAGATGAATAACCCCAGTCTGAGTGAGTGAGTGAGTGGGGTGGGGGATGTGAGTGCATACCGTCAGGGAATGGGGTCCTGCCAGAGTCACCTCTCTTCTAGCTCCCTGAGCTTCTGAGACAGCCTCTGCCCACCCTCCACCCTGAACTAGAAGAAGTGGGCTGGGAAATGAAACAAATAAATGATTACAAATTATTGAAAAATAAGAATCCATAAAGTATATGGTAATCATACAAAAACATACCGGTAGACACGGTAGTTTGAAAGCACCAGATAGATGTGGGATGGTTTTCCGAGTTTATGGTGGGAGGAGTTTCTTTCTACTTACAGTTCTCACTTTACAAACATTTATTCCTTGATTTAACCCATCACCACTATAACTGTCATCATCACTCACTGATTCACCAAAACTTGGGTAAATAATTATCTTATTTGTTTTTATTAATCTCTCTTAAATGTATATAGAGCTCATATTTATTTCAATGTTTAATAGAAGTGTTTGGGGGTCTTCGTTTAGAAAGTTGATGATGTTTCTGTGATGTTTCTTGTTTACATTAGCCTACGGTAAAGTTAATGTCACTATCTTTTGTTTCTCTTAAAGTCACAATGTCCAAGAATCTCTCAATGATGTTGAGTGGACACTTGTGGTATTTCATGGGAAAGGCACAAGAATAATAAAGGTTAAGAGACTTTCTAATGGTCTTATCCCTGATTCCTCTTCTCTCTAACTCACATCTAATGTATCATCTTCTGTCTGCACTTCCAAACATTCCCCCAGTCAGACCATCTCTGTCATCTTCACTGTTATCACTGGAGTCCAAGTCACCAGAAGCTCACTCTTCTCTGGTTTCCCTGCAGCAACAGAGGATCCCCTTTAAAATGTAAATCAGATCCTCTTTCTGAAAACTTGCAAATGCTTACCATTTCCTTACCGCCTAATGCCCAGTGGTCTGGTCCTTGCCTACCCTTGCACCCTCAGGGATCATGCTCCCATCTGTTCACTGGGCTACACTCACCCTGGCCTTCTATCTGTCTCTGGAATACACCAAGCTCATGCTTGCCTCAGGACCTTTGCACATGCTGTTCCCTCTGCTGGAGCTTTTCTCAGCTCCTGCCAATGCTGCAGGTTCCTGCTGAGAAGCTGAGCGCTCAACCACCCTATCACCCTTCCACCTCCATGACCCACTATTTGGCTACCTGCTGTTATTTTCTTTTTTGTTTGTTTAGTTTTTGAGATTGTCTTTCCCTGTTGCCTGGGCTAGAGTGCAGTGGTGTCATCATAGCTCACTGAAGCCTCAAACTCCTGGACTCAAGTGATCTTGGCTCAGCCTCCTAAATAGCTAGGACTATAGGTGTGTGCTACAACACGCAGCTAATTTTTCTGTTTTTTATAGAGACAGGGTCTTGAACTCCTGGACTCAAGTAAGCCTCCCAAACCACTGAGACCTTTTTCCCTTGCTTGATTTTTGTCTGTTTCTCTTAAACTACAAAGTGAATTCCCTGATGACAGAGGTCTTACCTAGCTTGCTCAGCCAACACTTAGAAATACGCTTGGGACCAAGATCACCCAGGCCAGCAGGGCATTCTTGACAGGTGAGGAGCTAATCAGTAGGGGACACAGAGGCAGGCAGACAAGGCCAAGGACAGGAGCCAGGCACTGACTGCTAGTCTGGATTTAAGGTCAGAGCTCTCTTCCCTGGGAGGACTGGCAAGACAGAGGCAGCCCTAATCGTGGTGGGACTGGAGCACCCACCAGAGTGGCAATTCAGAAACCCACCCCTGCAGTTGGCAGATTATGGGTGTGGCTGAAGATGATGAACTGGGCTGGGGCAGGGTGCAGGGTATGAGGAACGCGTGTGGACTTGACAGGAGCCGCTCCTTCCTCCCCTGGGGAAGCCTGAGGTTGGTTACCAAGGCCAGGGCAGCAGAAGCCAGCACAATGCTGTCAAGTGGCCACAGCTGCAGGTGGAGGACACTGAGGACAGAGCAGCCGGAGCAGGGGGCCAGGTAGGGCCATTAAACCACAGAGCTAGACGCAAAGTCCACCTTCTTCATACTTTTGCTCGAGACCTGCCCCAAATGGACTGCTCTTGGAACCAGCAAGAACAGAGGCCAGAATAGCACTCTGGAAGATCTCTTTAGCAGGAGGGAGCACAGTGCCAGCAGCCCTTCCCACTGACATCCAGCCAGGCTGGCCTCCCTGACACCAGGAGCTCAGGAGCAGTAAATGACCCTCTGCTCCATCTTTGCTCCAGAGTCTGCAGGGTCCTTCTATGGCAAGCTGGAGGCCTCGTTCAGTTCCAAAGTGTTAAATAGGGTGAAGGAGCAGGTAGGGGGAGGCCCCTCGGCCTAGGAACGAGATGGAAGAGCCCTGCCCATTGGCTTCTCTGGAGCCCACATAGGCCCACATCCGCCCCACACACTGATAGGGATTAGCACTGCTCTGTTTGCATAGACACAACTCCCCGGCAGATGGTGAATCAGACCTCGATGTCTCTGTGTGCGCTTTGTACATTTTACTTGTTGGTAATGAATTTACAAATCCTTTAAGTACGGAAAACAGAGCCTTCCCACGAGCTGAACAGATGGGAGGAAAGACTTTCCATAGGCTTTTCAAAGTGGCCTTTTTTTTCACCCCCTCCTAGCTTAATATCTCTCTCCATGTCCACAAATGCTTTATTAGCTGAGGATAAGAGAGAACCTTCCCTGCCCTTCTTTCTCTGGTTCCCTGGAAAATACCAGACAGGCCTGTCCCAGCCAGCAACCCATTAGCAAGATGGCACTGGGCCCTGGCCAAGATCCTTGGACATCCTGTGTCTGAGAGTACAGCATATCCTCTGGAGGGAAAGGGAGAAGGAGAACCTCTTGCAAAGCTGCTCCTGAATCCCCACCAGCAGGGCAAGAGGCCCGAGCTTCCTTCTGAGCAGCTGGCGTGGGGTGAACTGAATGAGTTACAGTTATAAGCTTGTGGCGAACTGCACTGATGACCCCTGATATTTTACCTTTTCCCAATCTGTATCCTTTGCCAACTGACTTGGCAGTGCACCCCTACCTCAGAAAGGGTTCCCACACCTGCCCCATAACTCTGAACTCGGCCATATGACTTGCTTTGGCCTAGGGAATATTAGCAGCCCCAAAGCAAGCAAAGGATTTTTGATGGTTAATATTATGTGTCGACTTGACTGGGCTAAAGGATGCCCAGATATATCTAGTAAGACATTATTTCTGGGTGTGACCATGAGGGTGATTCTGGAAGGGATGGACATTTGAATTGGTAGATGGAGTAAAGCAGATTGCCCTCTCCCATGCAGGCAGGCATCACCCAACCACTGAGGGCCCCCATAGGACAAAATAGTGCAGGATGGGTGTGTTTTCTCTCTCTTGATCCGGGACACACACCTTCTCCTGCCCTCAGTGTTTGGTGCCCCTGCTTCTTAGGCTGCTGGACTCAGACCAGGAATTATGCCATTGGCTCCCCTTGACCTCAGGCCTTGCTGTTTGGACTAGAGCTACATAATCAGTTTTCCTGGGTCTGTAGCTTGCAGATCACAGGCCATGGACTTCCTTAGCCTCCATGATAATTTGGGCCACTCCCTAATATAAGTTTCTTTTTATATTTCTCTACATATCCTATTGGTTTTGTCTTGCTACAGAACCGTAACTAATGCAGGCCTTATGTGGACTTGGTCATTGAACTGTGTTTTCTTGCTCCTTGAGAAGAACATGCCTGACCAGGCTTCCTGGTCCTGGGAAGAGGAGGGAACACAGGAACTGAGCCAGTCCCCTGGCTACTGGATAGGAAGTCCAGACAGGGAAATCAGATGCCCAGGCCCAAGAGTCTGGGTGACAGACTTCCTTCCACTCAGCATCTCTAGCATACAGGACTCATCTAGAAGAAACAATAATGACACAGATGGCTATAATTTACTGACTTTATGCCAAACAACAGAGTAATGATTATACTAATCTCATAGAGTTGTTTTGAAGATTAAGAGAGATAATAAACTTAAAATGCTTTATTATCGCACTTAATCCTTGGCCCACACTCTTTGACCTATGACAAGCAGTAAATCAGTGTCATTTATTGCCTTATTTAAATGCATTCATTTTGATCACCAAAACAACCCTCAAGTTAAATAGTATCTCATTTTACAGACAGGGATGTTGAAGCACAGAGTAATAAAGTGATAGGGTTAACATTACACAGCCGGGTACACAGAAGAGTAAGGATTAAAAATCACATCCATTTAACTACGGAAATAATTAAATAACAATGCAAAATGAGATGCAGAATAAGCAGATTTAGGGCAAACAGGAAATGCTAAAAATTCCATCAGGGAGGAAATTCTTTGATAGCGAGCAGACTTTCTCAGTCTTGACATTACAACATTTTGGACTGGACAATAATTTGTCACGTGACAACTATCCTGTGCATTATAAGAAGTCCCTACATGGTCCTTCTTTATAGTATTATGTTGCTATTGTTGTTGTTATTATTATTGTTTCACAGTATTAAGACACAGGTGAAGCTGCTGCTATAGACTAGAACTCAAAGGAGAGGCAGCATTTGGTGGCAGAGACATTGGTTATTGCAGTCTTAGTTTCACATTCATCAACTCTTATTTCCCTTTAACGTGGAAACAAGACATATGTTTCCACACAGGTCTGATTTCTCTCTGATGACCAGAAAGTCATCCCTGGGTATCCGGGAGGGATTGGTTTCAGGACACCACATGGATACTAAATTCCTAAGATGCTCAAATCCCTGATATAAAATGGCATAGTATTTGCAAATAACCTACATGCCTTCTCTCTATACTTGAAATCATTTCTGGATTACATATAATGACTGATAAAAGGTAAAAGGTGAATACAATGCAAATAGTTACTGTACGGTATTTTTAATTTCGTATTATTTTTTATTGTATCATTGTTATTTTCATCAGGTTTTTGGAACATTTTTGATCTGTGGTTGGTTGGATACGCAGACAGGGAACCTTGTATATTGAAAGTCAACTGTATAGTTTCATGGGGCTTCCATGACAAACTGGGTGGCGTGAAATAAAAAATGTATTCTTTCATAGTGCTGGAAGCTAAAAGCCCCAAATTGAGGTGTGGGTGGACTTGGTCTTTCTGAGAGTCTGAAAGAGAATCTATCTGTGCATGCCTCTCTCCTGGATTCTGGCTGTTGATGGCAATTCCCAGCTTTTTTTGGCTTACAGATGCATCACTCCAATCTCTGCCTCTGTTGTCACATGGCATTCATCCTGTGTCTCTCCTCCTCTTCTTGTAAGACACCAGTCATATTGGACTAAAGGCCCACTCTATTCCGTTATGACCTCATCTTAACTTATTCCATCTGTCATGACTGTGTTTCCAAAGAAGGTCACTTTCTGAAGTACTGAGGGCTAGGACTTCAACACATTGGGGGGAAAAGTGATTCAACTCATAACAATAACCAATCTGTCAGCTCTCATGGGTCTCCTGAGTGATCTCTCCACCCAGTTTGTCTTCTTCAGAAATGTCACCCCCTGGAAGAATGGTGCCAGCAAGATCACAGCTGGGAATGTGGGTCAACAGAGATAACATTTGGGAATGGGGCCAACAGAGATATCACCCTGGCAGCTCACACAGTCTACAACCCTTCCACCAATCTGTGCCCACTACAGGCATCAGAGATATCTTTTTCTGCTACCATAGGGATGCTTTCCATGGCTCTGTCCAGCCACGCCTCCCCAGATCCCCTATACCCACCCTTGCCCTGCATCTCTAGAATGATGGTCAAAGATCTAGGTTCCATCTGACCCTGTGAAGGAGGTTTTACTTGGTCCTATGAGAAGATACAACCTTTGTCCTGGCATCACAGTATCCTACTTCCTTTGCCTCCCAGGAACCTCAGACCTCGTTAGATTAGAAAGGATCTCTAGTGGTCATGCACGTAAAAGTCAGGATATTATGTCAAACTCCCAACTTCCCTGAGGTGGACAATGGGTACATTTTAGGGAAGAGAAGGAAGAGGATGGAATTGCCAGAGGTACCAGGAAGGTAGGTTAGGGTAAGGGGGGAGGGTGAACTCTACAAAGGAAGAAATGGCAACCCTAGGTAAAAACCTGGGAAACTCCACAAAGGCTAATCTTGACAGAATAGGATGAAGCAGAGTCAATGTCGGGTCCACAACAGGGCACAGGCTGGCACAGTGATACCCATGATGACAGGAGGGAGAAAAACCACCACCTTCTGTGCCTGGAGCCTCGCCATCTGGAACATAACTTTGCTCCACCATCTCTGCAAAGAAAGGCCATGGTAAGAGCAGCTAAGTTCTCAGTTCCGAAAATTTCTCAGATCATGGCATGTCAAAATGGCCCTGTAGCCAGGCAGATCCCTGCCAGCAGACTCAGTATTACCCACCAAGAGACATCAAGGATGAGCCAACTTTAACACATTTTAGACCCCTGGCTGGGGACTATATGGTCCTGGGTCTGCACCACCAGCCTGAGCCTCCCTGGCCTCATCCATGAAATGGGAACATGTGATGCCCTCAGATGTCCACTCCCTAACTCAGGGATCCTGGATTAGGCCTCCAGGCTCAAAATTGAGAAGAAATATATTTCTAGTGCTTTTTTTTAGCCTGCTACCTCTTTTGTTTCCTCCTGTCAAACCTCCCACCTTGCTGAACCAACTGTGAGTTTCTCCTTAGAGTCCCATCCTCATAAATGCCCAAAAGGCCAGCCATTGATTTTCTAAAACTGTCATAGACGTGCAAGTAAACACAACATGTAGAACCCCCCCCCAACAATTGGATCTTTCTCTGCCCCAAATCAACTGTAAAAGTATATGTAAAATTACAGACCTGCTAAAGTCCACATAACGAGGTGATTGTGCTAAGTGAGCGTCTGATTTAAGCAGCGGCTCAGCAGTGCAGGGCTGCATTTCACCCTCTAATCAGGCTGTGGCAGGAAATGTGTGGCCTCCAAGTGAGCAGATGTGCTGGAGGGAGGCGCCTGCCAGGCTGGGGGTGGTGGGGAAGGAGCTGGGCTCACAAGTGAGATGACACCTCCCTCCCCGCACCCCGGATTCAGGCCAGCTCCTTCTCCAACCTCTTCCCCGCCATAAGGAAAATGAAAATTAATAGAAAACAGGGACAGAGCAAAAAAGAAAAAGCACAAATAAAAAGGGACCAGGCAGAGTGGGAGGGCTGAAGGGACTAGATATGAAGGATAGGCAAAACTTAGGGCCTGCTGCCAGGGAGGGTGTGAGCACGGGCAGGCTCGTCTGAGACCCTGGGGCTGACCTTAGCCAGAGGCACAGAATAGCCCTGGGAAGTCAGAGCCTGCCCTATATCCTCATTGGAAGAACAGGAGATGGGCCCCAAGAAACGAGTTGGAGGTTAGCTACAAGGAGCTGGGAGTCACCCTAAGACCCTTCACAATCTGAGCTATCACCCCCCACCCTTGCTTGTCCGTTTCCAAAATGCTGCCTGCACTTTGGTTTTTCCAATGCAACTTCTGGATCATATCCGGCCCTCTCCCTTTCTGTTTCCTGCTTTTAAAAGCGAATATTGCCCAGAAGAGGAACTCTTAACACCTCAGTAGCACGTGCCCAGGGGACGAGCAGGGGTGGACAGACTGGAGGAGGACATGCATCCCCAAGTAGGGTCACAACATGCCATAAGTGCCAGACACTTACTGAACATCATGGGGTGGGGTGTGGGGATGGCCCAGGGAAGGTGACATGGAGCCCCACAGGACTCCTGAGCTGAGAGGAGAGGATGGCAGCCCTGTACATGCAGCACTGAGGAAGGCACAAGGTAGGAGGTAAAGTAGCAGGGTCTTTGCCTTACACAAGGCCCAGGGTGGGAGGTAAAGTCAGAGCAGGGTCCCTTCCTCACCAAGGCACAGGGGGAGGTAAAGTCATAGCAGGGTCCCTTCCTCAGGGAAGGAGGAGCTCTGAGCTGAGTCTTGAAGGAAAAGCAAGACTCAATCACGTGAGGAAGGACAAAGAGCTTCTGCAAATGCGCAGAGGCCACAAAACAGAGACCTGTGGGAAGACAGCCCAAGAGCTCAGAAGGGCTAAAGCACATTAGCATCTAAAGAAGGAAGGACTGTGGCAACCGTGCAGGACTCCACCTGACCTGCCAACTGAATTTTCAGGTGGGTGGAAAACGTCTTCCCCAGCCTAGTTAGTTTCCTGGTTCCTTTTTCCTAAGCATTCTTTAAAATCTCATAAGGGCCGCTGTCTTGCAACCTTGCGCCAGCCACTTCACTGAGCAGACTTGCTGGCTCTCTGGAGTCTTTCTCTCTTGAGGGTATCTTTTGGGGGTTAATCAAAGGGAACTCCTCCTGGGATCTCATCACACTAGATCATTCTGGGGGCCTGTGGTGAAAAGGTGCCAGAGGTAGTGGTAACGGCAGTAGGCACTTGCTCTCTTGCCTGGAATAGCAATTACTGAGCTAGCAGGTCAGTCTGCATGAGCTTAACCATGGAGAGATGCTCCCCGGTTAGGATAGGGTTAGTCTCGATCAACTCATCTTTAAGTTGAAAATACCATAAGTCAAAAATGCATTTAATACAGCCACCCTACCCAACATCAGAGCTCAGCCTCACCTGCTCAGAACACTGACACTAGCCTGCAGTTGGACAAAATTGCCCAACACAACCCTGCTTTATAACAAAGGGCTGAATAGCCCGTGTAATTTGTTGAGTATTATATGGAAAGTGCAGAACAGAATGGTTGTGAGAGCCCCGGAAATTCGTTTTCTACTGAAAGGACATCACTTTTCCTCTGTCGTAAACTCAAAGCCATAAGTTGGCACTGTCTGTAGTGTGGTGAGCTGTGCAGTTGCCACACCTGGCTCTGTGCTCCGCTCCGGCCCTTTCCAGCCTTGTGTCCCAGCAGATCACTGGAACCTCTGTGGCACCATGTCCTCAACTGTAGAAAAGAAATCCTAACCCGATGTCACTGTTGTTGTCCCATTAGACGAAATGTTGAGGGTGAAGCATTTCTCTGGGTGCCGCACTGTAAGCACTCAAATCAGCTCAAGCAATGAGCACCTGCCACCTTCACCGCATGGTGTGAAGACAAGTGTGGCACAGATCGGCCCTAATCAGGGCTCTCAGTCTACCTGGCAACATGAGTGACTATAGCACAAAAGAAATTTTGCCACACCCATGTTTCCCCGCTAGAGCTAGGGACACATTTTAGAACTGCAGGAACAGCTTCCCAGAGGAAGTGACGCTTGAGTCCCTCAGATCTGAAGGGTGAGAATGTTGGGCAGGTCTAGAGGGGAAGGGGGATGACGATCCCCACAGAGCAGGATGCTTTGCCTGAGGCCACTCACACTTCCTGCTAAATGCAGGCCCTAATGCCAGGGACAGTCTTCCACACTTCAGTGTCCCCGGTGGCCCTTAACATGCTCTGTGCTTGGGGAAATCTTGCCCATGACCATAAGACACAGACTTGAGAGGGCAGCAGGGAGGACCTCCTGTGATCCAGGAGTACCCCTAAAGAGGCTGCCTGGCCTTAAGAATAGGCCAGCTTGTGCAGCAGGTGGACCTGGGTTTGAATCCTGCCCTCTGCCATTCTTAGGGGTGTGGCCTCAGTTTCTTTATCTGTAGCATGGGGATAATGAAAGCACCCTGCCTCGCGGGGTATAAAGAAGATAAGATAAAACATGGTGCACCGAGGTCTTACCACAGAACCTGGCACACAGACAGGCTATATGCTTATTAGCCCAAAATACAGAACAAAAAAGTACAAAGCAACATGCTTACTTTGAGTTTCTTAACCTTTGAGATGAGGACAAGGAGTTTAAGCTACAGGTCTTTAGGGATCACTGCATGGGCAGCCTGACCTCTAAAGTGAGATGACTCCTTCCTTTGGGAGGTTTGTCTTCATGCCCAGAGGAGAGAGCTACTGGAAGAGACCGTCCCCAAATCAGGCCTGAGCCAGTGAAGGAGTAAACCCTGGAACTTGCCAGAGGCCAAGCAGGATTTAGAAGGGAGGAAGAAAATCACTTTGCCCAGACTCTTTGTAGAAACCCAGCAACAGTAAGCCCTTACCCCGAAAGGCATTTAACCACTGAAAAGATGTTCACAGATATTATCAACAATTGTCAAAAAATTGTCTAAGCTGATAGCACTATCCCATCTTATAATGAGGAAGCCGAGGTCCAGAGAGACTAAGTGACTTTTCCTAATATATGGCCACTGAGGGACAGGAACCAGACATCTGAGCATTGGGATGGTTTCTCCATCTCGTTCCGGGAGTGTGATTCCTAGCAGAAGATCAGGGAGAACACAGGGCCTGAGTATCTTTTGCCATTTTAGTTGTTTGTGGTTTAGTGAAGACACAGTCTTGACGGGTACCCAGACCGTCACCCCATCTGAGAACAACCAAGACGGTTCCAACCCACATTAGCCATCTCTGGGATGGGGGAAGTTGGCCCAGGGCAGAAATATGGGACCCCGGTGCCCACCCAAACCACCTGGGCACCAGGCATCCTCCTCCTCAGTTCTCTCAGTGGCTCTTACTCTTTACGCCACAGGGCTCATGTTTTCCCTTTTCCTATGCCTGCTCCAGTCCCCTAAGCATTCATCTTTGAGTATCAATTATCCTTGAATATACTTTCTAGCCCCCCTACCAGGAGGGCAGGGCAGGTTTATAGTTACATTTTTGTGACTATAATGTAGTTATAGTACATTATGGGCTGTGTATGGCTGCAGGTAAAATACAATACACATAAGTAAATTGTATATTATGTATAAAATATACATACACATGAATAGTATATTATATATTCTACTAAATTTATATATATTCTAATAAATACACAATATAAGCATGTACATATACATAATGCACACACATACACGCCCATTTATATATAAATGATATGGAAAAAGGGTGTTTGATGGAGAGATAAACCTGCTGAGTATAAATTTATCTGAAAATAATCAAGGGGATCTATTTCCAGAGAACAAGAAGTCATTTACCTCCTAGTGAGTGATGAGATTTTTCACTCAGAAAGTTTATAAGCTAGGGAGGCGGGGAGGCCCGTGCATTTCACATCTAGATCTTTTGTTTGGGGACTGTGCTGTGAGGATCTACCCTGGCAGTATCGTAAAATCCGGCTCATGTTGAGAAGTGGCTGGACATAGAAGGTAGGGCTGGAGTAGGCAGGGTCTCTGGCAATGGGTGACTCACTCTTCACCAGTATGAGTAATGACCTTGGAACTGGACCATGAGAACCCACTTCTGAACCTTTTCTTATTGATTTCTGTTGGGCTTCAGCTCCTTTGCCAATCAACTGCTTGGAGACAGAAGGCTAGACCCTGAGACTGGGAAACATTCCTTTTCAGATTTTAAAGATTCCTCTGATGCTGTTGCAGGGATCTCCTGTTCATTTAGTGTCTTTCTTATTTATTTATTTATTTATTTATTTATTTATTTATTTATTTATTTATTTGCAGTTTTTGGCTGGGGCTGGGTTTGAACCCACCACCTCCAGCATATGGGGCCAGCGCCCTACTCCTGTGAGCCACAGACGCCTCCCCTAGTGTCTTTCTTTTTCAAGTTTCCTGCCCCTTCCTGGCCTCCATCTATAAAAAGTTAGTGCCTACACTTACATACCCATCTTGAAAGCCTCCTTCCAGAGTTAAGTGACTAATGAGAAATTATATATATCCAAAAATATATGCCTGGGCCTTGCTGTTTGGTGTGCTGTTCTCATGAGCACCCTAGTACCTCTGCTGCTCCTTAAATGTCCCCATCACTCTAGCTCTCTGCACCAGCTTTGACAGGCACCCACTACTCGAGTTCTCTGTAGGAACAGCTGTCACGATCAGTGTATGCAGGAACCTGGTTACTTGGCTCCATCCATCTTCCCAAAGGCCCTGTCACTGGTCGATGGCGTGCTGGGGAAAATCATAATTGAGATGCCTTTCTCCTCTCCTCCAGTGAGGTTAGAGCTCGGTCCATAACCAGACCCAGCTCTAACCTCACTGCAGGAGAGGAGAAAGGCATCTCAATTATGATTGAGAAGACAGAGTTCTCTGAGAACCATGTCAGGAGCCCCAGGAAGCTACAGAATCCTCAAGATAATACTCACCTACCTGACCCCACCCTCCTATGCCCCCTCTCCAACAGCCTCATCAGAATCCAACAGAATTTTTTAAAAACTACTTGGTAATTGCCATGAGTCCAGTGGCTGGTAGGGAGATAACCATAAATTCTAATGCCTGTGGCTCTAGTCTCAATTCTTGTCATTTGGTGTGACTTGTTTCAATTACAAGAACACCTTTAATCAGGTTTAAAACAAAGCCAAGGAGGTGGGCCAGAGATAGGAGAAAAACAAAAAGGCTGACATGAATTTTTGGAACAATTAAATCCATCTTTGCTCTTCCAACTTACAAATTGGAATCACCTGCTCAGGATGTGCCTGGTGCGCTCCAACCCTCCCAATGCAGCCTGGTTAAGGATTCCAGGCAACTGACTGGTGTTCCCTAGACATGTGTAAAGTAAACTCCTTCCTCTGCAAGCCGAGTCACACAACAGTTTCCCGAATAAAGCATGAGGCAACCGTGTCCCAGCACATCTGTTTTGTCATAGATCTCCAGCACATCCTGGGAAAATAGAAGCAGAGGTGACACTGGCCCACCTGTACCCATTACATTTCTGTGAAAGGGCTCAGTGCTTAAGGCTTGGTCCCAACCACTCAGCTAGATTCAGATGCATAATTAATTATGGAGTTGTTTAATCTATTTCTTGAGCAACCACCCACAGAGTGTCTAGGCACTGAGGACATGGGAGAAGGGTGTCTTCTCAGACTATGGAGAAATGAAACAAGAAATCAATAACAAGGAATTTTGGAAATTGTGTAAATACAATGGAAATCAAACAGCATGCTTCTAAAGGACTACTGGATCAAGGAAAACATTAAGAAGGAAATTTTGAAAATTCTTAAAACAAATGAAAATCTAAACACAACATACCCAAACCTACAAGATATAGTAGAAACAAAGATAAAAGGAAAGTATGTAGCAATAAGTGGCTATGTCAAAAATGTAGAAATATTCCAAATAAACAACCTACCAGTGCACTCCAAGGAACTGGAAAACCAAGAACAAACCAGACTCAAACTTAGTGAAGGAGAGAAATAATAAAGATCAGGACAGAACTAAATAAAACAGGGCCTTAAAACATACAAAGGATCATTGAAACCAAAAGCTGCTTTACTGAAAAAATAAACAAAATAACCTGCTGCTAGATTTACCAAAACAAGGAGAGAAGACTCCAATAAAATCAGAAATTAAAAAGTAGACATTACAACTAATATCATAGAAATAGAAAAAAATCATCAGAGACCATTTTGAACAACTATACACTAACAAATTGGAAAACCCAGAGGAAATAGATAAATTCCTGGGCACACACAACCTACCAAGATTCAATCAGGAAGAAATAGAAAACCTGAACAGAGCAATAATGAGTAATGAGACTGCATCAGTTACAAATATGTCCCAACAAAGAAAAATCCAAGGATGGAAGCCTTTACTGCCAAATAAAGTCTACCAAACTTACAAAGAAGAGGAAACAACTCACCTCAAACTATTCCAAAACAATTGAAAAGCAAGAAATTGTCCTTAACTCATTCTATGAGGCCAGCATTACCCTCATACCAAAATCAGAAAAGGATGCATTAAAAAAAAAAAAAAAACACCTACAGGTCAACATTCCTGATGAACAATGATGCAAAAGTTTTCAATAAAACATTAGCAAACCAAATGCCACCAGATATCAAAAAGATAATACACCATGATGACATGGGATTTATCCCAAAAAGATAATACACCATGATGACATAGGATTTATCCCAAGGATGCAGGGAAGGTTTAACATATGCAAATCAGTAAACACAATATATCATATCAATAAAATAAATAACAAAACCCATATGATCATCTCAATAGATGCAGAGAAAGCATTTGATAAATTTCAACATCTTTTTAAGGTAAAAACTCTCAACTTACTAGATATAGAAAAAACATATTTTAACATAACTAAAGGCCGTATAAGCCTACAGCTAACATCAGACTAAATAGGAAAAAAATCTAAAAAGCTTTCCTCTAAGGACTGGAATAAGACGAGGGGGATGCCTACTTTCACAACTCCTATTTAACATATTACTGGAATTCCTACCCAGAATAATTGGGCAAGGAAAGAAATAAAAGGCATTCAAATTAGAAAAGAGGAAGTCAAATTGTTCCTTTGTGCAAATGACATGATCTTATATCTAGGAAAACCAAAACACTCCATAAAAAAAAAAAAAAAAAAAAAAACTTAAATCTGATA
>CAUYQV010054165.1:0-12872 GCA_963574575.1 Galagoides demidoff
GCCCAGGAGTTGGAGGTTGCTGTGAGCTGTGATGCCATGGCACTCTACCCAGGAGGATAGCTTGAGGCTCTGTCTCAAAAAAAAAAAAAAAAAAAAAAACCCTCTGAATAGCATCTTAATTATGAAAGACTGCAAGTGAAAAGAACCTTGAAATAAAATCCATGGATGATACAGTCTCGCCAGTGTTTGTGAAATGCAGATCTGTTTTAGAGCCAGATAATTATAAACAGGTTTTTCTTTTTTTTTTTTTTTTTTTTTTTTTTTTGAGACGGAGCCTCAAGCTATCCCCCTGGGTAGAGTGCCATGGCATCACAGCTCATAAGCAACCTCCAACTCCTGGGCTCAAGCGAGTCTCCTGCCTCAGCCTCCCAAGTAGCTGGGACCACAGGCGCCCGCCACAACGCCCGGCCATTTTTTTGGTTGCAGCCATCATTGTTGTTTGGCGGGCCTGGGCTGGGGATTCGAACCCGCCACCTTAGGTGTATGTGGCTGGCGCCTTAGCTGATTGAGCCACAGGCGCCGAGCCTGTTCTCTATAACTTAAAAAGAAAAACATCGATGCTGTTACTTCTTTCCTTGTCCCCACAGTGAGTGTCACCCTGGACCCGCAGTCGGCCAGTGGGTACCTGCAGCTGTCAGAGGACTGGAAGTGTGTGACCTACACCAGCCTGTACAAGAGTGCCTACCTGCACCCCCAGCAATTTGACTGTGAGCCAGGTGTGCTGGGCAGCAAGGGCTTCACCTGGGGCAAGGTCTACTGGGAAGTGGAGGTGGAGAGGGAGGGCTGGTCTGAGGATGAAGAGGAGGGGGATGAGGAGGAAGAAGGGGAAGAGGAGGAGGAGGAAGAGGAGGCTGGCTATGGGGATGGATACGATGACTGGGAAACAGACGAGGATGAGGAGTCATTGGGTGATGAAGAGGAGGAAGAGGAAGAGGAAGAGGATGACATTCTGGAAAGCTGCATGGTGGGGGTGGCCAGAGACTCTGTGAAGAGAAAGGGAGACCTCTCCCTGCGACCAGAGGATGGGGTGTGGGCTCTGCGCCTCTCCTCCTCTGGTATCTGGGCCAACACCAACCCTGAGGCTGAGCTCTTTCCTGCACTGCGGCCCCGGAGAGTGGGCATTGCCCTGGATTATGAAGGGGGGACTGTAACTTTCACCAATGCAGAGTCACAGGAACTCATCTATACCTTCACTGCCACCTTCACCCGTCGCCTGGTCCCCTTCCTGTGGCTCAAGTGGCCAGGAACGCGCCTCCTGCTGAGACCTTAAGCTCCAACAACTGCCCCAGCCTCACATTCACAGATGCTTCACTTATCTGGAATTCCAGATCTCTCTGACTAAGAGAAAGGAGTCCCTGGCCTGAGCACCTGGAATAGGTGAGAGGCGGGACCCCATATCCACTGACGGCCATCTCCCCATTGCTGTGACCCAGAGACCTCACTCAGTGCTTTGCTCTAATTGGACTCTTTTCCCACCTGCTGGTTTCCTGTGGGAACTTCTGACTCTGGAGACAATGAGGGCTTTTTTCCTATAGATCAATGTCTTTGCCCCCGGCTCTGTACTTTCTTTGTTGAATAAGGAGCTGCGGCAGCATTTTCTTGCCCAGTTTAGCAAGGCCTGGGAAAGACCAGTCAATTATGTCTAAGACCATTTTGCTATCCCCAAAGGTTCCCCCTTGCCCAAATCTACTCTGCTGCTCACCTTCCCTGGTATTTTAAACAGAGCTACTCTCCCATTCCAACTCAGAGTTAAGCATATGTGAATATACTGAAAATTAAACAGGGAAAATTAACTGAACTTCTGGGACCCTTTAAGGCCTAGAATACCAGTAGAAATCGTCTCATGAGGTCCAGAGTAGAGTTCATGTTTCTCTGAAACCAAGGCCAAGTGTATGAGATTTCCATAGCCAACGAGGCAGGGCAACTCGCTGGAACTATCTATGGTCTTGGGGGAAGGATCTAGATATAGGTGGCTTTGGGGTAACAGCTATGATCACTGATCAATAAATTATCTCTCTGGATTGCTCCTTTTGAGAGGAGTTTTAAAAAAGTCTAGTACATACTGATTTTGATCAGCACATCTAGGAACACCATGGTAAATATCTACAGGAACAAAATCTCCTCTGCCTCCAGGAGAGTATTCGGCTTCTGTCTCTTGTCTTACTCAGCATCCTGGTTCTGCTTTCCTAAGAGGGAGTAGGGATAGAAAGCCAGGGCAGTGTGGGGAGAGGAAAGGAAGGCAGTGGTGGTGTCAGAGGGAGTGAGGCATCTCCTTGTTGTCCACAAACCAAATCCATGGCCTGACCTCTGGACAGGTGAGCTCCCTGCTCCACCAAGTTGATCTCCTAGTCTTGTCCTTAACCATTCCAAGTACTCTGCTGATCCCCTGCTAATCAAAGTTTTAACTCTTCCCCCGTCCTTTAAGTGACTGCTCTAGTGGCTCTGGGTCTCAGTGGTCTCTTAGTCACCATATTGTCTCAGGAGTTGCCCACTTGGTATATGTTACATGCTGCCTGAGTCACATGTACATCTTATCTCTGCCTGTAGTTCTGTAAGCTCCTAGAGCAGTGGTTCTCATGACCACTCAGTCACGACCCACAGGAACTGTATTAAAGGGTCATGACATTAGGAAGGTTGAGAACCACTGTCCTAGAGGGAGGACACCATATCTTGTATGCTTCATGACACCTAGTGCAGTGCTGGGCACAGAGTAGGTGCTCAATAAAGACTTATTGAATGAATAGCCTGGAGATAGATGTGTGTGTATATATATAACTCAGATGTAACTAGACCTTCTCAACTGGATACAAAGAGGTTCCATTGATAGCAGTAGCCTAGGATTTTTCTTCTGCATATATGTCTAGAACTTGGCTTTCTGTCTTCTGTTTACACACATACTGTCATTTCTGGAAGTCCCCAAAAAGAGCCTCCCATGGGACACAGACCAGCCATTGTGTGGCTTTACCTTCTTTCTCCTGCAGTGGTGCCCCTGAGTTGAGGTCCTGCATCTTAGAGCATATGATAAGCCTCCTTGACAGGGGTGATGTCCAGCATGGCACACCTAAAATCCTACCTCACAAAATGAGCAGTGTCCCAAAGGAAATAAAATCTACAGAGATTCAGTCTTGCCTACTAACATGTCAACTGTTTAACCATTTCTTGTCCTGATATTTCAAAATTACCATCTTAAAGATGGAAAAGGAATATTGTATAAAACTGCCTCTAAGCTTATGCTAGAGGCAAAGAGCATATTTTCTCCCTGTACTCTCATTTGTGGACTCATCTAAGGTCTATATTTTTTATATTCATATGTTTTAGTTTTTTAATGAACTATACTTGCACATATAGGCAATTATTTCTACAAAGCTTATTACAAAAAAACATTTCTGGCTTGGTGCCTATAGCTCAGTGGTTAGGGCACTGGCCACATAACACCGGGGCTGGCAGGTTAGAACCTGGCCTGGGCCAGCTGAACAACAATGATAACTATAGCAAGAAAATGGCCAGGCATTGTGGCGGGTGCCTGTAGTCCCAGCTACTTGGGAGGCTGAGGCAAGAGACTCGCTTAGGCCTGAGAGTTGGAGGTTGTTGTGAGCTGTGATGCCACAGCACTGTACTGAGGGCAACATAGTGAGACTCTGTCTAAAAAAAAAAAAAAAAAAAAAAAGAACATTCCCCTGTCCCATTTTTCATCCTTTTTGGTAGGCTATTTTGGTGTTCACTTTTATTTTTTCTAAATTGTTTGCGTTTGGGGCCTTCTTTGATTTCCTACTGTGGAGAAAGAAAGTTTAGCCCTCTGCTGTCTGTCCCTTAGCATACACTCACAAAAGACTCTCTTTCCTGTCTTCATCCTTGCAATGTGGTCCTAACATTAAGTAAGTATTCAGTATGGTTATTACTATGTATGTAAAAGATGGTTACACCTGGGTATGCATGTGGCTATGATTATTTTTTCTTTCTACATAACATTTTGTTTTCCATGGAGTTAATAATTGCCTCCCCCCATTTTGTTTCATTTCCTATATCCTAAACTTTTTAGCAGTTGTCCAAAATCTCAAGATGTTAAGTCACCAAGTAGTGTTACCAATTTTGTCTTAATGTTTAATCTCTTCTGAAGTCCAACCATAAATCTGGAATGGCCGCTGCTTCACCTGAGCACAGCTTCCTAGATCTCCATCATTCTGGGGTTCCTGCATTGTTTCTATTTCTTATTCTATGTTTTTCCTCTTAGTTTATTTCACTTTGGTGAGACATTATCCAGTGGCTTCCTAAGAAATGGTGCATGGAAGTTGAATTTTTAAAATCATGAATATCTGGAAATATTTTTATCCCCACTTTTATACTTATTTAATAGGTTCATTAGGTATAAGATTTTTGGTTAGGAACAGTTTTCCTTTGGAAATTTCAAAGGTATTATTCTACTGCCTTCTAGCTTCCATGGTTGGTGTTGGAATTTTTGTGACACTCTTACTTCCAATTCTGGTATGTAGTTTATCTGTGTTATCTTTTCACTGGAAGTTTTTGAGTCTTGATTTCTTGATGTGCTTTTGTGCTTATTCCCCCATTGTGCTGATTAATTCAGTGGATTTTTTTCGTTCTACAAATTAATAACTTTTCAATTCTGGGAAATTTTATTGAATTATTTCTTGATGAATTATCTGCTTCATTTTCTCTGTTCTCTCAAATCTATTATCTCCAGCCTCAATTCATTTATTGAGTACCTATGATATGCCAGGAGGTTTCTGAGTTACAACAGTGATAAGGTTAACAAAGTTCTTGCACTTACGGAATTTTTATTAGAGTGGAGAGTGACAAGCAATAAGTTAAAATAATAAATAAAATAATAATTAGCACTATGCAAAGAACTAAAATAGGACTGTGACAGATAATGACCTAGTATCTACTTTATGATGGGTGATCAGAAAGGGATTTTTTGAGAAGATGGCTTTGAAGTTGAAATCTGAATGGTGAGAGAAGTCTAAGATCATACCAGCTAGAAAGAATGGCAAAGTTCTAAGACAGGGACAAGCTGGGTGCAGAAAGACTGTGTCTAGAATGTGGTTATGAGTGAGCAAAGCCATAGAGACAAAGGTGGAGAGGAAAGCAGAGACAAATCACGTGGAGTTTTATGGACTATGTTTAAAAGTTTGGATTTTTTTCCTAAGTACTACTGAAGTGTTATAACCAGAGGAGTAATGCTGCAATTCAGTAAGCAAATATTGAGTACCTATTATTTGCCAGGCATTGTTCTTGGCAACTTGGAATGCATTTTTTTTTTTTAAAGTTCCTTTTCTGTAGGATCTTATGTTCTAGAAGAGAGAGACAATAAAAATAAACAGAGCAAATACAAAATGTATAGTATGTTTAAAACTGCAACAGACAAAAATAAAATGTAATTACATTTTAATGATATCTAGTTGGAAGAAGGAAGAAATCAAGATGGCTGACTAGATGAAGCTAGTATGTGCTTCCTCTATGGAGAGGAACCAAAATAGTAAGTAGATGTTCACACTTTGAATAGATTGTCTAAGAGAAAACACTGGAATTCAACAGAGAAATGATGAGGAGCACCAAAGCAAGTAAGGAGAATGAAGAGAGGTGATTTGCTTGGCTGGCAGCTGGGAAAAGCTCTGGATTGTGGGGAAAGGGTGAAAGAAGAAAACACCCAGGACTCCACTTTCCCTCCTTGGATTTCCATTTGGGTTATTTAAATATGAAATGTTCAATTATGAATCGAAAGTTTATTATATCTCAGGAACCAGTACAATTAAAGTATGAGCCCAAACCAACAACACAGTTTTGCCATCTTAATGGTAGCTTGTTTATGAGTAGCAAAGAAGCCTGGAGTGTGAGTGGTGATGAAATTGCAAAAGACATTTTCCACAGCTTGTTCAGAATTGAGTATTTTTCCTTGCAAGAAATGGTCCAAAGCTTGGAAGAAGTGGTAGTCAGTTGGTGGGAACTCTGGTGAATATAGTAAATGAGTTTCCAATTTCAGCCTTTATAGTTTGAGCAGCATTGTTTGTGTGACATGCGGGCAAACATTGTCTTGAAAGAGGTTTGGCCTGTCTCTATTGGCCAGTCTTGGCTGCTTAATTGCAAGCATCCTCATCATTTCATCCAGTTCGTTGCATTAGACAACCACAGTAATTGATGGACCAGGTGTCACAAAGCTGTAGTGGATAATACCAGTGCTAGATCACCAAACAGATGCCATTAGCTTTTTTTTGATGAATATTTGGCTTTGGACTGTGTTTTGGCATTTCATCTTTATCCAACTATTGTGCTGCATACTTGTGATTGTCAAAAAGAATTGGCCGGGCACAGTAGCTCATGCTTGTAATCTTAGGCCAAGGTGGGTGGATTGCCTGAACACATAAGTTCAAGACCAGCCTGAGCCAGAGCGAGACCTCATCTCTAAAAACATCTGGATATTGTGGCGGGTGCCTGTTCTCCCAGCTACTTGGGAGGCTGAGGCAAGAGAATGCTTAAGCCCAAGAATTTGAGCATGCTGTGAGCTGTGATGCCAGGGGACTCTACCAGGGGCAACAATGTGAGGCTCTGTCTCCAAAAAAAAAAAAAAAAAAATCCATTTTTTTCATGATATGTAACAATATAGTATACAAATGGTTCATCTTGGCCCGGCGCCTGTGGCTCAATCGGCTAAGGCGCCAGCCATGTACACCTAAGGTGGCGGGTTCGAATTCCCAGCTTGGGCCCGCCAAACAACAATGATGGCTGCAACCAAAAAATGGCTGGGCATTGTGGCGGGCGCCTGTGGTCCCAGCTACTTGGGAGGTGGAGGCACGAGATTCACTTGAGCCCAGGAGTTGGAGGTTGCTATGAGCTGTGATGCCATGGCACTCTACCCAGGGGGATAGCTTGAGGCTCCGTCTCAAAAAGAAGAAATGGTTCATCTTTATATTGTAAGAACAAAGAAAGGTAAGCTTTGAGACAATTAGTCTTCTCACACTTGTTAGATTCATGGAAAACCCATCTTCAGCTTTTTTTGTGTGTGTGTGATAGAGTGTGAAAAATGTCACCCTCAGTAGAGTGCTATGGCACCACAGCTCACAACAACCTCAAACTCTTGGGCTCAAGTGATCCCCTTGCCTCAGCCTCCCAAGTAGCTGGGAGTTGCTAGGACTACAGGCACCTGCCACAATGCCCAGCTATTTTTAAAGGTGGGATCTCACTCTTGCTCAGACCAGTCTTGAACTCACGAGCTCAGGCGATCTACCCACCTTGGCCTCCCAGAGTGCTAGAATTACAGGCATGAGCCACTGTACCTGGCCCTATCCAGCTTCTTTACCTCACTGATTTGTTTCAAATGCTTCAAAATTGTTGGAATAGTAATGTCAAACCTTGCTGCTAATTTATGTATACATTGAGATGGATTCACTTCCATGAACAAGTTTTAGCTCATCATTACCAATCTTAGTCTTAGGTCACCCACATGGCTCATTTTCAAGATTAAAAATCACCAGAACAATGTACAGTAGTACCTTGGAATATGAACTTAAATTCAAATTTTCAAAATGACTTTAATAGTAAATTGAACTTTAAGGTAAAATATTTGAATAAAAATGTAAATTAATAAAATTAAAAATATTAATACCTAAAAATATAAAGCCCTGTTTCATCACAATTGAACACTTGGTTCGAAACATACTCCTCACTGTTCACAAACTCCTTAAACTACTTTACAAACTTTTCTGCTGCTTCCAGATTAGAACTGCAATCTCTCCACACATAACAACACTATGGATTGCAGTCCTTTTTTAAAAAAGTTCTTGAACCACCCCCTACTAGCTTTAAACTCCTTTTGAGCACTAGTATCAGGCATACCTTTCACTAAATCCTTGGGAGGGCCTTGGCTTTCTCGCAAATTATTTCAGAAATCACATCACCAGCCAACTGTTTTTCATTAATCCAAACTGAGAGGAGTTTTCCATCTCTTCCACACTTTTTTTATTGTTGTTGTTTGAGACAGAGTCTCACTATGTCACCCTCAGTAGAGTTGTGACATCACAGCTCACAGCAACCTCAAACTCCTGGGCTTAAGTGATTCTCTTGGCTCAGCCTCCTCAGTAGCTGGGACTACAGGCACCCGCCACAATACCTGGCTATTTTTTTTTTTTTTTTGGTTGTAATTTTGATTATTTGGCAGGCCCAGGCTGGGTTTGAACCCACCAGCTCTGGTGTATGTGGCTGGCACCCTAGCTGAAACACACAAGACAGGCATAAAAACATAAAATTAGCAGCGAAAGTCACATGAGATGCTTTCACTATAGCTTCTGACAATTAACTGAACAAAGTGTATAGGTGTCCTGAGCACTGGGGAAATGGATGCACAACATACTGGGCATTCAGATTCCAAAAGCATTCAGATTTTGGGCAAAATTTGCTTGAATTTTTCATTTGGATTCCACGTTGTTCAAATTCTGGAGTGTTTGTAGTCCCACACTCATTAGCAACGTGTTTCTCAGACATTTCCTTGATACTTTGAGCTGTTTGCACTGCATTGGTTCCACAATAGAACTCATATGCAAGAATAACACAAGGCCAGGTGTGATGGCTCACACCTGTAATCCTAGCACAGTGGGAGGCCAAGGCAGGTGGATTGCTTGAGCTCGGAGTTTGACACCAGCCTGAGCAAGAGTGAGACCTGGTCTCTGCCGGGCTTTGTGATGGGCGCCTGTAGTCCCAGCTAATCAGGAGGGAAGAGTTTGAGGTTGCTGTGAGCTGTGACACCATGGCACTATACCAAGGTTGACAAAGTGAGACTCACAAAAACACCCCCCCAAAACAAAACCCCCACAAATTATCCATAGTTTCACAAAAATTTCTGTAAAAATTTTTTTGACAGATAATCACAAGCTATGCCATGTGTTTGAAAAAAAAATGAGAATGTACCTTAACAATAAAAATAAAACAGGAAGTGTTGTTTTTTTTTTTTTTTTGAGACGGAGCCTCAAGCTGTCTCTCTGGGTAGAGTGCCATGACATCACAGCTCATAGCAACCTCCAACTCCTGGGCTGAAGCGAGTCTCCTGCCTCAGCCTCCCAAGTAGCTGGGACCACAGACGCTCACCACAACACCCGGCTATTTTTTGGTTGCAGCTGTCATTGTTGTTTGGTGGGCCCAGGCTGGATTCGAACCCGCCACCTTAGGTGTATGTGGCTGGTGCCTTAGCCACTTGAGCCACAGGCGCCGAGCCAAAACAGGAAGTATTAAAATGAAATGTCAGAGATGCCAACTGTCAAACTTAGTACTTAAGGAAATTGGACATTTCATTCTTAACTTAATATAATCTTAGCTACAGGAGAATGCCTTGGGCCTCAACCCTAATAGAAGATCACACATCAACCTTGCTGCAGTAAGGGTATTCACATGGAGTTCCATAGGCATCCAAGCCCAGAGTAGTTTTTGCATAGTGCCATTCTGAGAATCTGGATGCTAGGGGTCTGGTGTCCTGCTTTGAAACTGGACTGATGTAACCTCTACTGCTGCTACTGGACAAAAAGGAAGAGGGGAAACCAGGTGCTCCCCAAAACCCCAGGACAATTTCAACCACTGCTGCAGGTTGCTGTTGAGACAAAAGTGTAAGCAAATTGCACTCTGCACACTAGTTGCCTATGCATACTATTCAGCTGAGAGGGCCCCTGCTCTCTTCTGGGGCAGTTCTATATACAGCCACCACAGCTCACACCTGAGCACTCTGCCAGTGACCTGGGCCTCTGCCTGTTGCTGCCAGCATGGATGTACTACTAGGGGCCAGAGGGCTAGAGGACTTCCCCACCCAACCAAATCACAACATCAACACCAGTACAGAGCAGGTTCCAGTAGGTTGTTCCACTATCACTATTGCCATTACCCACATAACATCAGCTGCGTGCAGAAGCCTGAGAACACACTCAAAAGTCCAGCCTGCTTATGCTAATAACAGCTTGCCAGAAAATCACCTGGAGGACCAAGAATTGGCCTTCCAAGAACAACTCACACTGGTGCCAGTGAAAGCTGCTCTGGGGCCTGAGAACAAGCCCACTGAGCCCACTCCTGCCACCACTGGGGTCTGAAGATTGGCCCACTTGGCATCCTAGTCCCCAGCAAAACTTCACCCCAAAGCTTCCAATAATAATCGTACCCTAAGCCACTGAGAAAATCACAAGATACTAATCCTGTATACTACTGAAGTCATACAGAGATCACACTACTATAAGCACTCACAATCAAAGCCAAAGTGTCCTACTCAACTAATGTGTATACATTTCAACATACATGCACAAAATCCTCTACAAAAACAATTTTGAAAACTAAGAAGACGTTACTATTACACCAGGTGCTCAGCTATCAATGTAAGGACGCAGGGAAAAAACCAAGGAAATATGACATCAACAAAGGAAGACAATTTTCCAGTTACAGATTCCAATCAAGAAATTAACAAAATCTTATATCAAGAATTCAAAATATAGGCTTGGCACCTGTAGCATAGTGGTTATGGCACCAGCCATATACACCGAAGTTGGCGGGTTCGAACCTGGCCCCAAACCCAGCCCAGGCCAGCTAACCAACAATGACAACTACAACAAAAAATAGCCAGGCATTGTGATGGGTACCTATAGTCCCAGCTACTTGGGAGGTTGAGATGAGAATTGCTTCAGCCCAAGAGTTTGAGGTTGCTGTGTGCTGTGACATCATAGTACTCTACTGAGGGCGACATAGTGAGACTGTCTCAAAAAAAAATTCAAAATACTGATTTTAAGGAAACTCAGTAATACACAAGATAATTCTGAAAAACAATACAAAGAAACCAGAAAATTCAGGATAGAAGGAGAAATTTACCAAAAAGATAGATTAAAAAAAACAACAACCACCAAATACAAATTCTAGAATAGAAGAATTTATTGAAGGAAATATAAGATACATTTGAAAGCTGTGACAATAGATAAAGAAAGGCTGGATGGCTCGGCGCCTGTGGCTCAATCGGCTAGGGCGCCAGCCACGTACACCTAAGGTGGCGGGTTCGAATCCCCAACCCGGGCCTGCCAAACAACAATGACAGCTGCAACCAATAAATGGCTGGGCTTTGTGGTGGGTGCCTGTGGTCCCAGCTACTTGGGAGGCAGAGGCAGGAGACTCACTTGAGCCCAGGAGTTGGAGGTTGCTGTGAGCTGTGATGTCATGGCACTCTACCCAGGGGGATAGCTTGAGGCTCCGTCTCAAAAAAAAAAAAAAAGAAAGCCTGGATGAGGTATCTCATGCCTGTAATTCTAACACTCTGGCAGGCCAAGGCAGATGTGTTGCCTGAGCTCACGAGTTTGAGACCAGCTTGAGCCAGAGGGGGACCCTGTCTCTAAAAAAAAAAAATAGCCAGGTGGGGTGGCTAGCCTGAAGTCCTAGCTACTTGGGAGGCTGAGGCAAGAGAATTGCTTAAGCCCAAGAGTTTGAGGTTGCTGTGAGCTGTGACACCACAGCATTCTATTGAGGGCAACAAAGTAAGACTCCATCTCAAAAATAAATAAATAAATAAATAAATAAATAAATAAATAAATAAACAAACAAATAAAACAGACTAGATAAAGCAGAAGAAACAATCTCAGGGCTTTAAGACAGGACTTTTGAAATAAACCAGTCAGACAAAAATTAAAAAGAAATGATCTGAGAATTTGGGACAATAAAAGTTACCAAATATACAAATTATTGGTATCCCAAAGAGTGAAAAGAAAATTAAGGGATTAGAAAATCTACTTAACAAAATAATAGATAAAAACTTATAAGATCTCATAAGAGATTTAGACGTTCAGATACGAGAGGCTCCACATACCCTAGGCAGATACAATGCAAAAAGGCCTTCTCCACAGCACATTATAATCAGACAGTCTAAAGTCAAAGAATCCTAAAATAGCAAGAGTAAAGCACTTACACATCTATTTAAAAACCCATCAGAGTAACAGTGGACTTTAAAGCAGAAATCTAATAGGCTGGAAAAGAATGGGATGATATATTCAAAGTACTGAAAGAAAAAAAAAACACCCTGCCAATTAAGAATAGTAGAACCAGCAAAATTAACCAAATGAAGGAGAAATGAGAGTCTTTCCCAGAGAAGCAAATGCTGAGGGAATATATTACCCCTAGACTGGCCCTACAAGGAATGCTCCTATAAGGGAGTCCTAAAACTAGAAGTGAAGGGACGTTTACCATCATAACAATACATGAAAGTATAAAATTCACTGGTAAAACAATTACACAAAGGAAGAGAAAGGACTCAAATGGTACAGAAACCCATCAAACCAAAACAACAATCAGCAAGAGAAAAAGAAAGGAACAAAGAACATATAGAATAACTAGCAAACAATTAACAACATGATAGGAAAAAAGCATCATATATCCATTATAATCTGGAATTTAAACTGATTAAATTCTCCACTTGAAAGATATAAAATGGCTGAATGAATGAAAAAGCATGATCCAGGCTCAGCACCGGAGGCTCAAGTGGCTAAGGTGCCAGCCACATACACCTGAGCAGGTGAGTTAAAATCCAGCCTGGGCCCGCCAAACAACAATGACAGCTGCAACCAAAAAATAGCTGGGTGTTGTAGCAGGTGTCTGTAGTCCCAGCTACTTGGGAGGGGGAGGCAGGAGAATCGCTTGAGTTCAGGAGTTGGAGGTTGCTTTGAGGTGTGATGCCACAGCACTCTATCCAGGGCGACAGCTTGAGGCTCTGTCTCAAAAAACAAAAAACAAAAAAAAATGTTAACTTTAACAAAGACCTTATAAAGCTCAGATGGTGATACAGTCACTTCCAGAATTCATTTCGTTTTAGGGTTTATGTTTCAGTGGTTGGAGTGGCATCTATTTTGAAACAAGTA